>SKCR01034321.1:0-48027 GCA_019454045.1 Zanthoxylum bungeanum
AAATCATATCAACATGAAAATATTGAGGGAAATGCACCAAGACGTAGCAAAAGAGCTAGAACATCTAAGTCATTTGGACCCGATTTTCTGACATACTTGTGAGAAAATGAGCCTCAAAGCTATAAAGAAGCAATATATTCGTCAGAGGCACCTTTGTGGAAAGTGGCTATCAACAGTGAGCTTGATTCATTCCTACAAAACCATACTTGGGAGTTAGTTGATCTTCCTCTAGGTTGTAAGCCGCTGAGCAACAAATGGATTTGTAAGAGGAAGATGAAGCAGAATGGATCAATAGATAAATACAAGGCAAGACTTGTCATAAAATGTTATAGATAAAAAGAAGACATTGATTACTTTGATACCTATTCACCAGTGACTCGTATCACATCAATAAGAATGCTCATAGCCATAGCGGCTATATTTGGTCTTGAAATACATCAAATGGATGTGAAGATGACATTCTTAAATGATGAACTAGATGGAGAAATTTATATGGAACAACCAGAAGGTTTCAATGTTCCTGGACAAGAACAGAAGGTGTGCAAACTTGTAAAATCCTTATACGGATTAAAACAAGCACCTAAACAATGACATGAAAAATTTGACAAATATATGTTGTCAAGTGAGTTCAAAATCAATAAGTGTGATAAGTGTGTATACACCAAATCAACTTAAAAAAAAATATGTCATTGTATGTCTCTACGTATACGATATGCTGATAATTGGTAGTAATCATGAGATGATTCATTCTACCAAGAAAATATTGACCAGCAAATTTGATATGAAAGATCTAGAAGTAGCTGATGTGATCTTAGGAATTAAGATTTCCAGAACATCAGAGGGGTATATATTATCTTAGATGTACTATGTTGAGAAGATACTTGAGAAATATAATAAAGAAGATCTAAATGTGGCTAGAACTACTGTAGACCTAACTCTTCATTTATCAAAGAATACTGGCTCGAGCGTATCTCAATTAGAGTATTCGAGAATCATCGGAAGTCTGATGTATCTCACAAATTGTACACGACCTGATATCGCTCAAGCTGTAAACAAGCTTAGCAGATATACGAGCAATCCAGGATATAACCACTGGAAAGCCATAGTAAGGGTTTTGATGTATCTGAGAGAAACTTCAAAATATGGTTTTCATTACATTAGATATCCTGTTGTTCTAGAGGGATACAACGATACTAACTGGATATCTGATACATCGGATTCTAAATCTACGAGTGGATTTATTTTCACACTTGGTGGTGCAGCCGTGTCATGGAAATCTGTGAGGCAAACATGTTTTGCCTGGTCTACTATGTAATCAGAGTTAATAGGATTAGAAAAAACAGCGGAAGAAGCGGAATGGCTTCGAAATTTCCTAGAGGATATTCCAAACTGGCCCAAACCAGTGCCAACGATAAACATACATTGTGATAGTCAATCAGCTATTGGGAGAGCCCAAAATACAATGTATAATGATAAGTCTTGACACATACGTCACATACATAATACCATACGACAACTGCTCTCAAGTGGCATAATTTCGATAGATTATGTCAAATCGAAGGAAAACCTAGCAGATCCACTTACTAAAGGTTTACCTAGAGAGCAAGTTGAGAAATCATCGATGAGAATGAACTTGAAGCCTATAAATTAAGAATTGTCACTGTGGAACCCAACCTAGCTGACTGGAGATCCCAAGATCTAGGTTCAAAAGGGACAACTAAAACTTTTTGCAATTCAAAACAAACACTGTATATTTTTATACTCTTTCTCATTCATGTAATGACGCATAATGCTATCTGTCAAGGTTAGGATAAGCTAAGGCTTTTAATGATCACTATATTAGGAGAAAAGTCATAATAGGGGTAAAGACAAATTACCTCTTTATAGAAGATCATCTATTTCAAATAAGAAGTGAAGCCGCTTCCATGGGAGTTTTAAAGGCTGAATTCCCTAAAGTACTTGATGAATCCAAGACCAATGTTCATGGCCGAAATGAACACAACCGTAGAACGAGAAATGATCGAAGTAAAGCTGTGTGTTGGCAATTGTCTTGGTTTACACCAATGACAGAACAGTTCAAGACTATGTGTCACTGGTTTGCCAAGTAAATCTGATTGTCATACATTAGGAAATATTCAAGGCGAAAACTACCTATTTCGATGCATTCTTGCTTCACGGAAACTATCTTAAGTGTCTGCATTAATATTAGAGAATTGTGGGAGATTGTTATAATTCTCTAATATATATAGTATTAGAGTATGAGAGACATGTCCATTAAGTAGTGCCTTATGGGAATAGGCACAATGATGAAGGGACATGTCCTCTAAGTTTGAAGGATGAGTCCCTAGGTTTCAAAAGGCATAAGGGAAATGGTATAACTTTTAGGAGGGTTACACCCCAAACCAAATGATACCCTCAAAAGTACCATTCCATGCCTATATAAAGAGGAATTGAAGGTCACTTTAGAGATCTAGAAAAAATATAGAAGTCTTCCATTGTTTTAGAGAGTCACCTTCAAAGAGAGTTTCCTCCATTTCCTTGCTCAAGTTCTTGTTAAAGGAGTGCCCATTCTACAAGAAACATCCAAGTAATCCTGGAAGAATGTTAGCCACAATCTCATCTATAGAACACCTAGGCGGGGCTAATAAGTTCTTAAGGACAGAGACAACTAGACTTGTACTAAGTTTGATCATCATCTTTTACATTTCCAGATTTTTCTAAAATTTATGGTTTATGTTCTATTTGGCATGTTAATGTACAATTGAATTGTCGTGTTCAGTTTTGTAATAATTTAAATAAATTTTGCATGCTAATTTTATATAATGACATATATTTACCAACAAAATCAAATCAAATGTGAATTGAACTTGAACTGCTCATGAACGATTCGACTTATTATAGCCCTAAATAAGTTTAATCCGTTACGAATTCTTAGTCATCCCCGAATCATCCGCTGGTTTCTGGTCGTGACTCGTGATCATGCCGGTAGTTGCTCGCCGTTTGTTACCGCCGTTCACGTTCACGCGGCCGTCATTCACTTTAGTTGATATCCTGCTTTTTAAAGGTAATAATTGAATTAAATTAAGGGTCATGCTAACTAGTGCCCTAAGGGCACTTATTAAGAATCCATTTTTGATATGTTTTCATATCACTTTATGGGGAAAATAAAAAATTGTCAAAACATTAATTACTTTTTTATTTTTCCTATAAAAACTTTCATGGATCATTAACAAGTGTCATAATGACACTCATTAGCTCATAATTGAAATTCTATCTATACTCTATCTAATTATTATGCCTTCTGTATAATTAATTGCAAAGGTAAGTTATGAACTGCCGGGAACCAACATTCAATAAGTCGAGAATCGTGAAAAGCACGCTCCTAAGTTGCGTCTTGTCCACAGCCTCATCATCGCCGCCTATATCTTCGTTCGCTTCAAGTCAATCTTGTTTGAGTCCTTCTCTCTCTAGACTGCCTAGGCCTTAAACCCTAGTCACCCTCTCTCTCTATTTCTTTCTTTGGCCTCTGTATGTTATTATTATACTCTCATAAAGAAAATTGAAAAAAAGCCGGTGAACATAATCAGCCATGACAGTACCAGAAACAGACCCAATCAATTTCTCATCTCTCCTTCTATCTTCCCTCCTCGACCAAATCCCACTTTTACAAAACTTAAAGGGTAAATGGGTCATCATCAAAACTAAACTTAACGATCTCGAAACCCAACTGAAAGATTTCTCCGACTTCCCAACCGCCGTCTCCAATCCGCTATGTTTGGAACACCTTCGCTCCGTTTCCCACACCTTAAACGACGCCGTGTCGGTGGCGCAGAAATGTCAAGTGGTTAATTTAACGGAAGGGAAACTCAAGACCCAGAGTGATATTGACTCTGTTCTGGCGAAATTGGACCGGCATGTTAAAGACGGCGACGTTTTGATTAAGAGCGGGGTTCTTCAAGATGGTGTCGTTTCGTCGTCCGGTTCGAAGAGGGAGGTTGTGAGGGCTGAGTCGAGGAATTTGATAACTCGTTTGCAGATTGGGAGTGTTGAGTCGAAGAACTCGGCAATGGACTCGTTGCTTGGGCTTTTACAAGAGGATGATAAGAATGTGATGATTGCTGTGGCTCAAGGCGTGGTTCCGGTTCTTGTTAAGTTATTGGACTCGAGTTCGTTAGAAATGAAAGAAAAAACCGTTGCTGCAATTGCAAGGGTTTCGTTGGTTGATAGCAGCAAACGCGTGCTGATTGCTGAAGGGTTGTTATTGTTAAATCATTTGATTCGGGTTATTGAGTCGGGAAGTGGGTTTGCGAAGGAAAGAGCTTGTGTTGCTTTACAAGCTTTGAGCTTTTCGAAAGAAAACGCCAGAGCAATTGGTTCTAGAGGTGGGATTTCTTCTTTGTTAGAGATTTGTCAAGCGGGCACGCCCGGTTCACAGGCGTTTGCTGCTGGGATTTTGAGGAATCTTTCTGGGGTTATCGAGACTAAAGAGAATTTCATTGAGGAAAATGCTTTTATGGTGCTTCTTGGCCTTGCAGCTTCTGGCACTGCATTAGCACAAGAAAACGCAATTGGGTGTTTGTGTAATTTGGTTTCGGATGATGAAAGTTTGAAGCTTTTGATTGTTAGAGAAGGGGTGATTGAGTCTTTGAAGAGTTTTTGGGATTCAGTTTCTGCAGTTAGGAGTCTTGAAGTGGCTGTTGAATTGTTAAGACATTTGGCCTCTTGTCTTCCAATTGCTGAAGTGTTAGTTTCTGATGGGTTTGTTGTTAGGCTTGTCAATGTACTGAATTGTGGGGGTTTAAGTGTGAGAATTGCGGCTGCTCGATCTGTTTATGAGTTGGGGATTAATTCTAAGGCGAGGAAAGAAATTGGTGAATCTGGGTGCATTGGACCTTTGATTAAGATGTTGGATGGAAAGGCTGTTGAAGAGAAAGAATCCGCTGCTATAGCATTGTCGACTCTTATGTTGTATGCGGGTAATAGAAAGATTCTTCGAAAGGATAAGAGAGGGATTGTGAGTGTAGTGCAATTGTTAGATCCTTTGATTCATAATTTGGATAAGAAATACCCTGTTGCAATTCTGGCTGCTCTTGTGCATTGCAGCAAGTGTAGGAAACAAATGGTTGCTGCCGGTGTATCTTTGCACTTGCAGAAACTTGTTGAGATGGATGTTGAGGGAGCTAAGAAGCTATTGGAAAATCTTGGACGTGGTAAAATTTGGGGCATTTTTGCCAGACCCTAACTAACTGTTGACCGTATGTGGGTGGTTCATCCGTCTGTATTTTACAATAATTGTGTTTAGTTTGATTCTTGAATTTTTTCCCCCTTTTCCTTTTTTTTTTTTGGTTCATATTTTTGTTCACTGGTGTAGAAGTACATGTTGCTAGCCAAACTGGCAATGAAAATTTTCTCTGTAAAGACATAATCTTGGTTTGTTGACCTAATTGGATTTGAAGTCATGTTTTAACCAAGCAAGCAATATTGATAAATATTGCTGTATTATATCTTGAGTTGATAATCATTCTTATCTGGTAAGAGCCTCCTATTTCCAACTTCAAATTCAACAGTCGATATTCTCAGGTCCCTAAATGATATTACTCCATCCATATTTTAAACTTGTTTGGTAGTTTATACGAGAGTATGTTGTCCAGAATTTTATGGGTCTAAACCATGTGCATTTGTTCCAGAGCATGTGCATTTTCTTGCTGGTATTCCAATAACTTCACCCTTTTGTTTGCTGTTACTTGAACAAGCAAAGGACCTACAATAATTTATTTTGTGTTATTGGCTTGGCCTTGGCATTGCAAATAATATACTCAGGTCAATGCCTCTCTCTTCATTCGCTGAATTAGTAAAAGAATGAATAATATTAGTAGCTTTTTGCTTTGTTTGTTGCTTGCAGTGTCAATATACCCAGATGGAAAACCAAATAACACAGCTGTTTGTTTGGTCACCAACTACATAGCCAAGAAGAATATTTCATTTAATTTATTTTCCTTCAAATTTTACAAGTTTAAAAGTCAACAGTTATATACTCGATACTCACAATGAATTCAATCATTTTTTTTTAATTATATATATAAGGACAATCACAATTTTTATATGAAGTCACTTTTTTTTTTTTACAAGGACGATCACATTTTTTTATAAAGACATATATATTTTTTTTATAAGGACTGGCGAAGAGCGGATATCGAGGTGCCAAATATTTTTGTGAGCACAATTACATTTTCAGAATGTGTATTATGTGCGATAAAATAATTATGGGATTAATTTCGTCATTGTAAAGTCTGAATTTGAGAGAGATTTTTTCATGAAAATTATAGGTATGAATGTTAATTGTATGTATACTTTATTGATTGTAATTTAGATTTCGAATCAAGGAAATATTAATATTTTAAAATAGCTGGTTTAACATCAAACTTTTATAGATATAAGGATCATATTTGACAACTTTTTTTTTGTTGAAACATAACAATAATTGTATTTATTTTAAAGCTTATGATTTTTAAGTTAGCAATATATAATTATTTTTTTACAAAACACTTAAAATATTAAGAGATATTTAATCTCTAAATTGGAAATTAGAAAAATAAAATATAAATCAATTTATTATTATTTTATGTAATTCAAGTTCCTTGTGGTTGAATTTGTTGTTGGTGTTTGCGCACCGGAAGCGTGCGACGAGCGAAATTGATATTTAAAATATTTTTAATCCGGATGAATTAATCGGTATCATATATCACTAATTGATTCATATTAGGGGTGTGTAAAATCAGATTCGGGTTCGGTTCCGGTTCCAAGTGGAATCAGAACCTACTTGGAAAAAATCGGTTCCGACACTTTAGAAACGGAACCTATCCAATTAAATATGGTATCCTATTTATCGATTCCTAATCGATTCCGGTCCAATTTCGGTTTAAATAGGGTAACCTAAATAAAAAATATATTTAAACTTTAAATATCTCTAGACAGTAAATCCTTTGGAACTAGCCATGGAAGCACATAAATCCATACAAGTTTTTATGGCAGTGTTACTAGGATCCTAAAAAGGATATGGATCCGCAATCCGGATCCCGTGATCCGAATTGTCGAACCAAGCCTACCTAAATTGATGGGGAACAAGAATTGGAACCTCCAATACGGCGATCCACATTGCCAGCGACTTTGAAGATTTTTTAGATGGATTGATGAGTAATGAAAAAAAGGGTTTATATATTATTACCTTGCAACTCTTGTTTGGTGTATGCTTTATTTTGTAATTTATAGTTTCCTGAGTTTTCATTATATATATTTCAGTATTTTTTTTTTGATAAAACTATTGTGTATGGATTTGCAACACCTTCAACCATGAAACCAACCCAATGGATTTGTAAGTTCTGAGCTTTAAAAGCTGTAACTTATTTAGAAAATGAAACTATGGTTTTATTTCTGAATCAGCTTCTTCTTTGCAGATCCAAGAGGTTGGATCAATCAGATTCCAGCTGAATGTACAATTTCAGGTCATAATTTTTTTTGTCAGATAGATTATAGTTTAAAACAAAAGAAAAACGATTAAAATTTAACCAAAATTTAAGCATAAATAATTATAAAGCAAAATATTTATAGATTGATGTATGTTTCAGGACTGAAATCTATTATCGTGTCACTGTTTGCCAAATCCAGTTCCAAAATCAGTTTCAAAATCAATTTTAAAATTAGTTCCACAATCGGTTCCAAAATTAGTTCCGGTTAAATGGTCCAGTTCCGGTTCTTACCATTGGAAAACTGGAAGTGGACCAATTAAATTTGGTTTTGTATTTTTAGAACCGAAACCGACCCTAAAAAAATTGGTTCATGTGCTTTACTCTAAAAAGCGAATCGGTTCTAATCGGTTTCGGGTCAAACCTGAACCGATGCTCACCCCTAATTCGTATTTTGTCCAAATCACTCATTGGTATCCAATATCGAGGTTTAAATATGTAGCATAAAACGCGTGGTCATAATACTCTAGAATGACAATAAATTATCATATGACAAAATTAAACTAATATTACTCAATATCAATTCACACATGCATCTAGCCATTGAATCCATAAATCAAATTAAAAAGCCCGAAATTTTAGAGTGTAAATAATCTCTACAATATTTATAAGAATTTCTACAATATAAGAATTCAACCAAGAACAACAAAAATAATTTTCTAACTTAAAGAATATTAAAGATTACTTTTAATCTTCAAGATTTCTTCAGATCTTTGTTCTTGTTTGGATTCTTTTCTCTGCTCTCTTTTTGGTGTATTTTGTAAGCTCGAAGATGGCTATGGTTTCTCTAACATAACAAATGAAAATCATTTCCCTTTATATACCACAATTGGCGTGAACTAGGGGAAATTTTGGACATTTGTAGTTTATTTAATCAAATTAAATATTCAAGCTTGAGTTATCAAATTCAAATTGAATAATCCAACCTTTAATGAATCATGCCATTTGCTACCAATAACAATTAACCATATTTCGTAACAATTATGACTTATGGATAAAAATAATTACTTAATTAATTAACATTTAAATAATTAATTAATAAATATGTATTTTTTATTTACTCTAAGTGTCAAAATACATATATAAATGACATTTGTCAAAATCTCATTTGAAAATTAGTTAATATATATCTAATCAAATTATGTATCAAATACAAATACAAATACACATTAATTATAAAATGACTGAAATACCCCTAAGCATGTGTATTTTCGTTTAACGGTTAAACGATTCGAATTAACTAGCTTAATCCAATAAAATATTATGAATAATCTGTATTATTCATAACGCGATTCTCAACGAGTACACTTCATATTGTGAGACTCTCTGAGTTCAGGTTTATCCGTCACATAATCTAATTTCGTGTCCATAATTTACCGACTCATGAATTATGACGACCACAGATAATCTCGCTGAATTATACAAGTAAAGGTCATTACATACATATAATCCCTCCGTCACAGATAATCTATATTATACCGGGGATATAGATACGAACATCAAATCCATTAGGTAGAATATAGTTTACTTACAAATTTTCTTTCTCTTAATAATACTCGAACTCGCTTTCGTAATGTACGAAGGCCATGGATTTAACAGATCACAAAGACAAGAATGATACATATGCCCTATACACCGGACTGTCAGATTTTATTTGATACACACTGAATATCATGATTTTCAGTCCACACCTAACGAATAGGCGGAGGTCTGACCTAAATAGGTCGGTGCCGTGACTGTCATCAAAGTGTGGAGGATAACTCATCTATCCACCATGGTATCTTAAGTATAAGGACCTCTATTCTACTCGACTCGAGAAGATTCCTATTGACGTTGGTGTATCATCTATTGGGAAATCTTTGGTGAGCCGTTCAGTATTTGTCAAACAAACACCTATATTTCTATACGATGTTTCAAAAAACTCATGGTTCACTGGGATAGACCATTAGACAAAGTCTTGATATACGACATGTACTGGTCTCATCGAAGTTTACTAACCGACCCATGTCAGCTAATCTTGAGCAGGAACTTTATTTGAGAATATACAACTTATACTGATACTTCCAAATGTCAATTATAAACTACGTTATAACTGCGCAATACGTTATATATTCTCGGGTCTTTGTCTAATATATATATATCACTAAACTAAATTTAGTTTCAATCTAATTAAAATTAGATCAAATATATATACATAAAAGACAAGAGGTGCTACCATAATTACATAATATTATGAAAATAGTGATTGTTCGTATTCATAAATTGATCATAAATATGATATGGATTGGCGCTCAGAGCACCAATCCCAATAATTTCTCTCACTTGCTCTAATGTCAATCCATTGTATCATATACACATCTTAATGTATATCATATACATATGGCCCTCAAGAGCTCACCTAGCATTTAATAGGTAGGCACCTTAGAATGGGTCCACTATTACACTTTGAGTTTGTTAAACAAACCCAAATGTCTTTCTTGACAAGCATGAAACATATTATGTAGAACCTAAGTTCTACATCAATAGTCCTCAAATGCAATTACAATATTGTGCTACAGCTACTGAGTTGTCTAAGTATTTCAGGATCTAGTGTAAAATACTATGCAGACAACCGCAATCACAATATTAATATCAAATCTTCTAACCTATAAGATCACTATGCAACTTCATAAGTCAATACTTCATAAGGTGAAACTAATTCCACTAATATAGTAGAATCAACAATGACATTCCCACTACATATTTTCTAACTCTATATGATGTAGACCATCTACCGTCATAATTAGACTCAAATCTAATTCGATCCTAATGGTTACGGACTATAATTTCTATGAATAAGAAACTTGTTCTTAATATCTCAAAGATATTGTAGAACTTGTCTCAAGGACATCTAATAGGATACAACATATCAAAATAACTAATAACAATTACGATTAAATTAATATTTATAATCGTACATAATATAATACTCATTATGCCATATCATATGATGCATATAACTGACTAGACATTTTAATCAATTTCTCTTTCGACTGAGGAATTATCCTCTACGGAAGATGAATACTACATATCGGATATGAATAATTCATAATCAAAGCTCAATCTAGTTAAAAACTTGATTGTAATAAGGTAAGAACAATCTTATATCTATGGTTCAATGCTAACTTCTGGAGTCGATATCAGATATCGTTCCCACTATAAGTTATAGGATAATTTTCTTTGAAAATAAAACAACAGAATCATTAAGTATCAAACACTTTGCAAATGGCTTTGACAATCTAAGGACTTATATGGAAGATGTCTAAGGATCTTTTCATCTAATTAATTATGTGGTTCCATTTATAATTTATCACCCTCACATTTAACTTCAATAAGTCAAGTATTTTCTACAATCGTCAACATCCGATGTCACACACTAAGTAATAAAATCATTTTATTACCCAAGATCGTAAAAAATATATTCTATTAAATAGAATACAAGATTCTATTAAATAGAACAAATGATAAACTTTTACTTGTACCTCCGAGGTGTAAGTTTTTCAATTGTATAACCATTATAAAAAAGCAAGATTCAAATCTCAAACTTTTCAAAATTCAAATTTTATACTTATATATATCGTATACGTAATTGTAGAATGGAACCTTAATAAAAAAGATGAATTAGTGTTACTAGAGTGTAACCCCAATAGTATTGAAAATAGTTTGGTAATAATTAATATATAACGAATCAAATCATATAGGTTTCGATTCCTCCCATTTACACATTCCATCATTATGGAATCGTAGAAGGATAATATTGAGTAAGAATCATATTCTTTTATTAAATAACATTAGAACTAATTGTCCTAAATCCATATATTTGATCATATCATACATCTTTGAAAAATTCAAAGACTTGCGATGAATTTTAAAGATACAATTTCAAAACTTTAGATCAAAAATCTTTGAACCAGTTAAAGTATTCAATCCGAGTTTCATCAGAACTTATTGAAAGTTCTCAAACCTTCCAAGATATTCAATATTTATTCTATCTCAAACACGTAACTAAGTCATGACAACTCATTGACTAACTACGAAGTAAAGAAAACTACCTAGAGTAATTTACAATTCATTAAACTACTTACATCTAATGTATTAGTTTAATAAATTTGTGGTCCAATAACGATTATTGGTTAAATGAGATTTAATCACATTCTTGAATACAATATTCATTAAAGTGATAGAGATATATTGTGTGATCTTGTATTGGACCATCATTTACCATACAAGATAAGCATCTAATTCTTAAGTTATAAAGCCTCATAAACTACTGTTCAAAGTTATTTACGATACCGAAAATATTTCTGAATGTTTATTTATACGTCAATGACACTACTAGAAATATATAACAACTATTTATAAAGAATAAGTAACTAACCAATAGTTACAAGTTCTGATATCGTATATCAAAACAGTTATTAGACAATGTTTTAAACAGCTAGACGGAAGATCCAATATCAAATACTTATATTTGTCTTGTTAAGAGAATCAAAACTCTCTACACATAAATATATGCATCTCATTTCCTTAGTTTTCTAATTTGCCTTCAACTATTTACAACAATTGCAAATAATTGACAAGGAAACAGTGTTCGACACATGACCTCCAAAGGTCAACAAAGCCAAAAAGTGTCATTGTCAGATAAACAAAACTAATGAGTTTTTTCTTAATGCCAGTCAAAAATCACGAGACATGAACCAATTCATGTCAATCCTTATAGCATAAGAAAATATTCTCTCTAAGGATTATATCCTAAAATCATATATTTATTTAGATTACCTATAATGACTTAACAACTAAGTCACTAACCATCTTGATTTTCCAAGAAAATTGGAATAACAGTTCTCTATGGTTTAGCCTAATCTAATTATATCATAGCCTACTCTAATCTATAACATATTCTAGAAATCTGCAAACAGAAGTGAAGTCAGAAAACATATATAAAATATGCATGCAGTGAATTAGAAGTTTAATTCTATCTACAAGATACAATAAGGAAAAATAAGTGACAATTTTCATAATATTACACACTGCCTTAGTTATGAATTTTTAACCCAGTAGTGTCTCCCACTACTTTACATAATACCGTAATCCCCAACGGAAAATGGGAATTCAATAATTAAATCAAATTTCATAGTAAGAAGTGGACCCCATGAATATATTTCGACTCATAGCTTTGACAAGTTCTCGCCTACGTATATTCACAGGTAGACAACTCATTTGTCAATCACACTCACTGTGACTCCTTATTTTGGTCCTAATTGTTTCTTGTTGTGACAGTTTTGGTACATTCACATGAGGCGTATCAAGGCTACACTTTCCAATGACAAACTCAAGCTACCGATGTAGTATTGACAACTTTGGCACAATCAAGATTCCCATTTTCACTTGAATTTGTCTATTATCACATAAGTTCTATCGGCGCACAATAAACTACTATCAGCCATAACTGCACAACTTTGGCATGATACAACTATAACATCAGGAAATTATTCGCATTTGTATTGGCAAGACAAACTAAGAAATAAATATTCCTAATACTAATCACTATAATTCCTTATTTAAGGGGGATATTTCTAAATTGTCAAACAATAGGAAATTAATCAAATTAATTTAACATGCATGTGCAAAAATTAAATTGGATTAAATATCACATACCAAGCATGAAATATGTAATGGATGTGGGATCAAACTTGCTCTGATACCATTTTGTTGGGGTTATCCGCTGCGGAAATGTGGTTAAGGCGAAATCGTAATTTTAAATTTTTTTAAACTTACTGAATAAATTATCCGGTATCCTACATCAAATAATTTATTCATATTTCACCTAATCATATTTTATGTTATCAAATAACGATATAATAAATTATGAAAACACTGTAAGTGTCCTACACATGCCACAAGATCACTAAGATGATTCGTGTGTGAATAAAAAATGAAGTTTGTGGAAAAAACTTACATTGGTTGGTTGAGGAATTTCAAAAATTTCTCCTTGAATGTTGAAGCTCCAAGCTTTGTGGGTGAGTTTCCCTATCACCTTAATCAACTCCTTTAAGTGCTACCTTGTAGAATTTTTGCAACAAAAATTCCAAATGAGAGAGCAATAGGTTCGGCCAAGTGAGTTGGGAGAGAAGAGAGAGTTTTTTTGTGTGTTGTAACTTGTCTTCCAAAAAACAAAAAAGTAAGTGGTTTTGTGTAAATGAAACCAACCACCTTTGCCAACTACCACCATCACATGTGTGATATGTGTGAAGTAGGTCACACCACATAAAATTCAAAATTCAAGTTGGCTCACACAACTAGTCTTTGGGCCCGGGTTCGTTTAATCCGACTAAACAAATTTTTCGTCGAAAAATAATTAAATCCAATTTAATTAAATAATGATGTCTTGCAAAATTATTACGAAAGTCGCTTACGAATTAATTCCAAATTAATTCGTTCGCTTGAATTAAAATCCAATTTTAATTTCGTATTGAAATCCAATTTCAATTAATATATCCGATATATTATTTTAGCCAAATAAATAAATTAAATAGAAAAATCCAATTTAACTATAAAATTTATTTTACCGATTAATTCTAAATTAATCGCGTTCTCTCTTCTATACGAATTTAATCCCAAATTAATTCTTGCCGGAATTAATTCCAGATTAATTTTCTCTCTCTTAATTAATCCCAGATTAATTCTATTCGAGTCAAATGTCATTGGTGAATATTTGGGATGCGACCCAAGAGATTCCTGGACATGTTGGCAGTAAATCCGGTTATCGGACTATCCGACACGTGCGTATCCCGTACCACGTTCTCACTGATTTACAAGACATGGTTGACTTCTAGCAAAGCACCGTGCCTACCCAATTCTCCAGAAATATCCACAGATGAATATTATATGTATCCACAATGTCCGAACATGACCATGTCGACATAGGGTAGTGAGCCAACCATTTTATGATGGTCAGGACCCCAGAACGGGCACCACAGAGGGTTAAAATCAATGAAAACGTCAAACAAGCATAATCATACATCATGTCTCATACAATTAGAAAACAGAATTATCCGAATCATTTTCTTTTATCGTAAACATGTAATCAAAATATTAGAAAATATATCAATGAAAACGTCAAACAAGGAGAATCATACATCATGTCTCATACAATTAGAAAACATAGTTATCCGAATCATTTTCTTTTATCGTAAACACGTAATCAAAATATTAGAAAATATATAAAATAAATGTATCAACAGATCATAGATAAAAAGAATCAAAAAACGAAAATATCAATAAAACATAACAGAGTATTTCTAATTCACCTAACATTCCACTGAAACAGATCCATAGCTTCTAGACATAACAACACAAACAATAGAGCTTCACTACACTTGCACCATATAAAAGTCATGGCTACATCATGCCCTATATTTCCCCATTAACTAAATTCATGGCTATTCCACACAAAAAATACACATAAGCTTACTTATCTCCAACACCATTACTTTTGCTATCAAATGTACACTCGGCCAACTCCCTAAAAAAATGTTTTTTATTCATGCCACAATACAACCTCACGACAAAGAACATGCTAAACACCATCATTCTCAATAACATTGTCTTAATTACCACAACAAAAGGAAAACTCACGCACACCATCCCAAATTGTCATTCGTAATTATTCCATCATACAGAACAATTAGATTCTCACTCAAAATCAAATTTACATTAGCCATACCATCACCAAACTTCAACATCCAAGCCCCTCTTTCAATACCATTTTCGGCCAACACAATACCCATATACAAAAAAAAGAAAATTTTATAGAATCTCAAGCCTAATCCATATAATAATATTGTCTCAAAAGACATAATTAATCACTTTATTTAACTTAACTATGTCATTTGAATCAAACCCATAAGAAAGCCATGAATTGGGATAAAATTTTCATGTCAGAAGATTTCAACTTATTAGAAAAGAATGAGGAAAGAAACTTACAATAGTTTAACAATGCTTGAAGATCCCACCAAGTCTTCTTATTTGATGAGTGGCAAAAACAAAGAGAATAAAGAAAGAAGCTGTCGTGAGTGAGGCCCTAGAAAATTCGTGGATATGGCGTTTAAGAAGATGATAAATAGTAGGGGTGGCAAAACGAATTAACGAATCGAATTTATATCGAATCCTAAACGAACTGAATCAAAATATGATGGATTCGTATTCGATTCGTTTATTAAACGAATCATAATATCAGGATTCGTATTTGATTCGTTTATTAAACGAATCAAATACGAATATTCATTTAGTCATGATATTATTTAATAATATAATTTACCGTAATTGATTTACATTAATTCTTCACAAATATACATATGAAATATGTAATTAATATATTTACTAAAAATATCTCACCAAATATCGATAATATTATTTTTCTACGTTAATTAGCCATAATTTCTCGTATCTTAATTGAAAAATAATAATAACTAGTAAAATAAAAAAATAAAACGAATCCTAAACGAATAAACGAATCAATGAACTTAAATTCGTATTCGATTCGTTTAATAAACGAATCGAATCGAATTGACCCATTTATTAAACGAATTCATTTTTTCAAACTCATATTCGCTTTAAAGCGAATCGAATCCAACGAATAAATGAATCCTGACCCAAATTGCCACCCCTAATAAATAGTGTCTAGAAGTATTCTAAAAATGTGGGATTCATTTTTATAATAAAATATTAATTTTATAATTTGCACATGTTAAAAATGCAACACTATTCTCATCACAGTATCAACTCGAAATTATTTGTGTTTTCACTTGATATTTCATTGAATTTAGAAAACTTTTCAACACAAAAGTTATAGTTCTCTGTCTAAGCTTTCCGATCATATAAATATGACTAAAATTAGACATCAGTATCCCAAGTTATGGTCAAAGTATTAAAGGCTATCCGATACGGACATAAAAATAATTGCATACCGGAATCTACAAATAATTTGTCGGACGTCCGAAAAATAATTTCGTGAGTAAATTTGCACTCATGCGTGATTCATATTACATATTACATCACACATGACATAATGGTCGTTGGAATTTACACCGGAATGATTAGGGATGGCAAAATCCGGATCCGGACCCGGGTCCGGATCCGAAAGCATTTTCGTTACCACGGGTCCTGTTCCGGACCCAGGTAAATATACACGGGTCCGGACCCGGATATATATACACGGGTCTGGACCCGGGTCTACTCGGTCCGGATTCATATACCCGGTTTATTATTATTATTTTTTATTTTTTCAATTTTTAATTGTATTATTTTATATTTATATTTGGATTTTGTCAATTTTATTAGTTTAATTTCAATTCTTTTATATATTTTTTAATTATATTATATTATATTATATATATATATATGTATATTATTTTGTATTTTTCATTATATTTTAATTTATTATATTTAATTTTTGTTATTTTTTTTCGGGACCCAGGTTTATCCGGGCCGGACCCGTGCGATCCCGAGTTCGGATCCGAATTCGCCCGGGTCCTAATTTTTAAGACCCGAGTCCGGATATTTTAATCTTGGACCTGGTTCTACCCAAACCCGGATCGTCCGGGTCCATGCGGATCCGGGCCGGGTCTGGTCTGCTTGCCATCTCTAGGAATGATAGTGTTGGTCGATAAAATCCCCGCAGGGCGAATTCGTCCTAGAACGAGAAGAGGTGCGAAAAGAAAAGGGCAATAGGCGAAGAGTGACAAAAGACTTAGAACGATCGAGCCAATCACCAGAACGAAAACGTGCGATGCAGTTATCTTCACTACCAAAGCAGTTGAGCGATTGTTCCTTCACGATCAGGCAGTTAAAGCACACGACCCAGCAGTTACAAGCACTACTCAGAACTGTAGAAAAAGATGGTGGAACTGCTTGAATCGGTTATCAAGCGGCACTATAAAAGCTTGCCTATCCCAAGAGGAAGAAGGGGAGAAAAATGAAGACTCAATCGAGCATATTTTATCTTTTTATTTCTTAGCTTGTAACCTAGGACTGTAACTTGTGTGCTTGTGCCCCTTGGAGGTTTATTCACTTGATTCAATACACCCCTTGCTGGGACTTTGTCTCAGGAGGTTTGAACCTTACACGCTATTTTTCCCTGCACGCGTAAAACTTGCGCAAACAGTTTTTGGCGACCACAGTGGGAGGATTGGTGTAACAAAGTGGAGATGCCTCCGAAAAGAAACGCTCAGACTGGCTCAACCGAGGAGGAAGGTGGACTGGAGCAAACCAACCAGCCTAACGTTCCAGCCATAGTGGGTCAGTTCGAGGGTCTAGCAGATGTCAGCCGGTACGAACCAATGAGGGAGCTCAGCCCTAATGCGATGCGCGCATTGATTGGAGAATTCACACAGGATGTCGTCGAACATGTCAGGCTCCAAAATGCGCATGTTGTGGACAAATTCGTATCGACTAGTAACTTGCACTATGAAAATATGGCCAAACACTTAAGCTCAATGAACGAATTGGTGGCCAAATGTATAAGCGGTGGAACAGCGCTGTCGTCGACCACGCCTTTCCTTACAGTAGGCAGTCAGGAAGCTGGTCCTAGTGATGTTCCCCTGCAAGGAACCAATACCCCTATGGTTCCCAGAGGAGGGACGAGCCCTGGAGGGCACGGCCCACAATTAGGGCCAAACATTCACCAAGGGCCAAATATGGCTCAACATGAAATCGTGGTGCCTCAGGGTGTCCAAACTTCCCAGGGACAGAATCATGATTATGTCCCACTCCCGAGAGGGCCGCAACCGCCCCTATAGCCGTGCCATTCAATGGCAACGATATGCTAAGTGAGCAAATGACCGAAATCCTGCAAAACCAATTCGGTCTAGGCATACGACCAATTCGGCCTAGATATCGGAAGGCTTACCCTGATTGGGTCGATGTGGCTTATCCTTGGCCGAGGAATTACAGGATACCAGATTTTACCCTCTTTACGGGATCTGGAGAAGTTTCCACTATGGAGCACATAGGACGCTTCACCCTTCAGTGTGGGGAAGTCAATGATTTCCATAGACTAAGGTTGTTTCATGGTTCGTTATCAGAGGTGGCTTTCTCCTGGTATGTCAGCTTACCAGCCAATTTAGTAGAAAGTTGGCAGCAAATGGAGCAACTGTTCCATGCGCAGTTTTATAAGGCCGAATCTGAAGTGGCCTTAGCTGATTTGGCAAATTTGAGACAATTGCTAGGGGAATGGGCCGAGACGTTTCTACAACGATTTAAGGTAGCCCGAGGCCGGTGTTACGTGCCTTTTCCCGAAAAGGAGTTTGTAAGAATCGCTCAAGGATGTCTGAATCTCGATCTGAAGAAGAAGTTCCAGGATCGTGAGTTTGGGGACCTCCCCCAACTCACTACCAGTGTGGTGCGCTATGAGCGATTATTACGAGAAAAATGAGCAGATGAAAAATTCGAGCAAAGGGACGTATTACAGAAATATTGACTACGAGATGGGCGAAGTGAACGCCGACTCGGCCGATCTATGTTTGGCCGAATTGGTGAAAGGGAAACCCTACGTCTGCAAAACGTGGGCAGAACCCTAAACTAATGAGACGAGCGATAAAAAGAGCAGGAAATTCTCCTTCGACATTACTAAAGTCGAAGCTATATTTGACCAATTGTACAAAGATAAGCAAATCAGCTTGAGCGACAGACATACGTTGCCAACAGCCGAGCAAATCGGCAGTAAAAAATACTGCAAATGGCATAATGCATGGTCTCACACAACTAACAATTGCCTTGTTTTTCACAATGTTTTGCAGGATGCCATAGAATCCGGACGAATCACGTTCGAAAAGAAGATGGCAGTAGACAATAATCCTTTTCCGAAATCGGCGGAGTTAAATATGATCAACCCAGTCCCTACAAGGATAAATCGGCCGAGGGTAAAGGTAGTGCTGGATGAAAGACAACACCGCCACCGCCCGAGCGCGCTGGAGAGGATCAATGAACCTGCAGAACGAAAGGACAAGAAAGACATTTGTGTGAGGTGCAAGAACAACATTGAATGGATGAAGGAGCTAGAAGACACTTGCGAGAGGCCTGTGAAGAGAGAATCGTCCTGGCAGCCACGAACCTTTGCGCCAAGGTTCTATGGAGAAAATTCGAACTTTGTCCAGAACGTGAGGACATTTCGGCCAAAGATCCATCGGCCCAACGTGTGGCACTCATACCGAAAGTCATACCCATGACAGCATGCAAACTCAGGGCGACAGGCAGACAAAAAAATATCCTCCCATAGATGAAATGACAAGGACACAGCTGAGGAGGCACCAAAGGAACTACGGCCGCATGATGCGCCGACAGAACGAGGCAAAGGCTTGCCACGGCCATAGCCCTCATGCCACAGAGAAGTCAAAAGACCACAAGAAGGCACATGACGAGAAAAGAAGGAAAGTGACCAATGGTGATGAGTACACTAAGCTTCATGGAAGGAAACAGGACGGGACCGATGATGAGGAGCCTCCCAGCTGTTGGATAATATGACCCATAGCGTCACTATTTGCACAGAACATTGTGTTGCTGTAGCAAAATAACTATGTAACAAGGAAATTGCACTCTCATCATTTGTGATTAGATCACCTTAGATATATAAATGAAGAGAGGTCCCTATGATTAGTTCCTGGATTGAGATGATATGAGACAGTATCAGTCCACGAAGGATTAATCATTAAATATCCCTAGCCGTAGTTTATCGAGACTGGACATCGATAATGCGGAATAGGCTAGTATTGCACTTGTGCGCGTTGTGAGGGCACAACGACATAGTTCTCATATATATAAGTATTGGATACTTATGCAAGTGCGATAGGAGGTCGTGTTTCACCGATGGTACGGGAAACAGCTTCGCTCTGGATAGACCCCTCGGAATCCCATTGGTATTATGACTATGTGTCTATGGGAGGCCGAATCAAGGTAGGTGTGTATAGTCTTAACCTGAGACGTACATCGCTAATGCTTACGACAATCGATATACTTTAGTTGAGGTCGTCTAGGACTCTAACCGGTTCTGTGTACGCCAAATGCCGGGTATATTGAGAATCGTAGTGTATTGGATGTGATGTCAAGACGGAAGTGTCACTCCAGTCATAATGGAGATGATGTCACGCAGGATACGGTATTAGTGCTCTTAAGTGATGCGCATCCAATCGTGATATTATGACCAGGTCATGAATATCCGATTATAGAGACTAGTTACCAGACATCCGATATGTGTTTCGGACGGGGCAGACACTTATCCAGCCCCAGCCCTAGCACGTGACTATCCGATACTGGGCCGATATGCACAATACATTAGTATACTACGCTTGATACAGATCTTAATATTCTTAAATGGATATGTCCGGAGAATTGGGTAGACTTGGTGCTTTGCTAGGAGTCGACCTTGTCTCGTAAATCGGTAGAACGTAGTACTTGGTACGTACGTGATTCGGATACTCCGACGACCGTATTTACTGCCAGATTATCCGGGGATCTCATGGGTCGCTTCCCGATAATCCACCGATGACGCACAACTCGCACTCTTGAATAATCTGGGATTATACAGAAGAGAGAGAAAATTAATCTAGGATTAATAACGGAGATATTTTATCCGGGATAAAATGTCGTCTAAAGAGAGAGAACGATTAATTCGGAATTAATCGATGTATTAATATATTCGATATATTAGACGAAATTAGATTTCGACGCGGAATTAAAATCAGATTTTAATTCGGGCAAACGAGTTAATTTAGAATTAATTCGTTAGCGACGTAAATAATAATTTCGCCAGGCGCAATTATTTATTTAAATTCGATTGAATTAACGTCGCGACGTAAGCTCGGTATTTCGGAAATATCGAACCCGAACGCGTGAGTGCACGTGGGCCCACTTTCATTTGGAAACGTGTGGGGCCCACATGACACATGTCATTCTAATGCTTTGCATGTAGATTGTGTACATTGCACTCAATGTCATTGCATGGAGTTTGAGTGTTTGACACTCTAAGCCATTGCATGTTATGTGTCATAATTTTATTATTAATTTAATGAAAATTATGGCATAAATATAAATTGATTTTTGGTAAATCATTTTAACTTGATACACAATTTTATCTCTCTCAAATTCTCTCTTCCTCTCACGCCCAAAGCTTGAAATGGGACTGGTTTTGAACCAGAAAAACGTGACACAAAAGGGAAGCAAGGGTTGGGTTTTCATGGTGAAAACCGCAAGTGCTAGCACACTACGAGTCTTGCGAAGGTGGTAGGGAGGTTCGACCATGAGGCGGGACTCATCCGATGGAGTTTGGAGCTTCGTTTTGAGACCCGAAACTGCCAAGACAGTGAGCATGGACTGGTTGCAGTAAGCTTACCAAGGCAGTGCGTTTTTGGGCATGATTCGTCTTCAAATCGACATAACCGATCAATGTAAGTATTCCGCTATCTTCATTGGTGTATTCACGCATTATTTCATGTCTTGATTTGATCTTGGGACCTTAGAATAAACCAACAATGGCATCATGAGCTAATGTTGCAAGCATGAAATTTGTAGGGTTTAAAATTTGGGTAAATGTTTGTTGAGCATGATTTGAATAAATTGATTGTTTAAGTATGCTTATAACATGTTTGATTGCATTTTGGTTGGACCAATTTGTTGAAAATTGATTTGGAATAATTTTCCCCAATTTATTCATGTTGGCCGAATGTGTAGGAGTCTTGGAGTTCTTGGAATTTTTCATTTTAAATTCATTGGATGAGTTATAATGATATAGGATGATGTTAATTTGAAGTCAATTTGATTGAATTTTGAATTGAACAAAAATCCCCAATTTCCTTCACCTTGGCCGAATGTATAGCCCTATTGAATGTCTTGGTAATTTTGATTTTATGAACATTGGATGTGTATGAAATCATTCGGGAGTAATACGTTGTCGATTGTGTAATTAATCGGATTGAATTCAAATCGGACAAAATAACCTTCCTTGGCCGAGAGCATTGAAGCATGTTTATGGTTGTGATTTTCATTTTTCATTTTTGTGTTTGACATGTAATAATATATTAAGCATGATTAATTGGACTAATTTGGTGCTTTGGAAATATCAATTTAGGTTATTAATCATCGTAATGCACTTTAGGTAATTAAATTGCGTAATTGGATTAGTGTAATTTAATTATTTGGGCTTAAATTGGATTTGGGCTTGAATTGTTGTAATTGGGCCTTTTGGGCTTGATTTATCAAGTTTGGTTTAGGCCAAGTGGATTGGATCCAATTGGGCCCAAAACCTCAACCATAAAGCCCAATTGCGGCTAATGAACCTTTAAAGTTCAATTGGGCCTAATGGGCCAAGATTGATTTATGGGCTTATGGGGTAAATCCCGGATTGGACTTTGGTTATCGGTTTGATCCGAGTTGACCAAAAGTCCACGCCTTAAGAAATCAATCAAAAGCCCATTGGACTTTAATTGAATTGACGTTGGACGTTAATCGGTCTTTGAGACGCGTTACGATTAGATTTGGAATTTAAATCGTAAAAGGTTTATTAAATAAAAGTGTAATATTTAATCTAGAATTGAATAGTGAATTAGTATTAAATACATGTTAAATTAGATTTAATGATGTAGTTTAATTTAATTCATGAATTCGTACTTTAAGTACTTATTCGCAAAAACGAGTTTGACTCGAACAAAATCAAATCGTTGTTTGAACATTGGATGATCACTTAATTATCAGATTAATTAATTTGATTAGATTGATTGATAGCATGCTTATGTGTGTGAATACATGGTGTTGTGTTGAATGAATAATGTATATCGGATGGATATTAGATGGGTGGGCAATTTTAGAAATTGTTGTAATAAATTCGATTTATTAAATTGGACCTGCGTGTCCAGCCTTATCACCTTCTTTCTCTTTGTATTCTCTTCTCACCTATTCCCCTCTATGTATATGAGGTTTCTTTAGAAGTGTAGTGTAACGGGTAGAAGTAGTACAAGTGCTAGCTTGAGTGAGAAAGGGAGAGATTTGATCTAGGATCAATGTGTAAAGTATCCATCCGCATATCATTATTATTTATTTTCATACTCGCTTTATTATGTATTTAGAATGCATGTTTAAGGGTGTATGATGATGAGACCTTAACAAAGATAATTAAATTGGTAGCCAATTTGCACGCGAAAAACCCTCGTTAAATATCAAGCGTTTATTTTCCTTCCATTGAGTGATTCTTACTCAAGATCCGAGATTGGCAGGGGTTGTTGGCCAAAGTCAAGCCCTTGTCCGTCAAAGATGTGTTTTAATCACGAGGCTTTGTTCCATATCGGTGTCGTGTCCAAGTTGTGGTTTGTTGGCCAAAGTCAAGACCACTTCTTGTCCATTGACATTGATTACGAAGCTTCCATGTCAATGGGTCCGTGCTTGACTGGGATCACTAGGTTGGTTGTGCCAAAGCCAAGGCCTAGTTGATTCAGAGGAAAAAGGTTAGGGTATACATTCGATGTATAGGCATATATAAGATATATGTTTGGGACTTGGATGTCCACCTACTGGATCTAGGAGTTGGATGAGATCCAATTGATCTTCGAGATCTACCTAGTTAATTATCATACAATTTGTTGGCCAAAGTCAAGATTGTGTGATATTTAACGGGATCCTAGCCCACTAGGAAACACAGTTTCCCGAGTACTCGACAGAGGGTTAGAGGCTCGACGAAAAATAGTGGGAGGCAAGTATTGAATTTGCAACATTCGTTCGAATACTCGCTAAACGCGCTCATTTTATTTTACTCGTCATATTTATTAAAAGTATTAGTTGGACTAATATTTTATGTTGTTTTAAATATATATATAGTTGGACTATATACAAACTCATTCAATATATAGTTGATTTTATAATTGGATTATAGTAATCAATATAATTGAATTAAAATGATAGTTGATTTTATAATTAGATTATAGTAATCAATATTAAAATTATAGTTGATTAAATAATTAGATATTGTAATCATTATAATAAATAGTACCTTATTAAATTGATTAAATAGTTGAACTATTAAAATCATGAAAGAATTGAAAGGTGAATATTTAAAATATATATAATCCTTGGATTAAATGTTTTAAATGATTTAATTTTCAATTGGGAATTAATAATAGGTTAATTTATTTGATAAAATAACTTATTATTACTAAGCCCATTATTAAGCAAATAGTAGAGCATAAAGTCTTTGGAAGATTTTGTGATGATGACTTTAGTGCTTAATTAATATACTTATAATAAATCTATCTTTAGATTTAAAAGTATTAAAATTGCAATTAATAATTCTTGGCTTAATTGACTATTCTAGTGGAGAAAAGTCAAAGTTTGCAATTGGGCATGTAGCACAAGGTGCACATCGTTTCGATATTCCGAAACCCAAGGCCTGGCCAAAGGTTTGTGAAATATTGAAAAGGATAATTGACATATCCCGTAGCGACTACCATTTGGATATGGAAGAAACGAAGGAATTAAAGATAGGGCGAGGCTCTAACTTTAAAAATATTTGTCAAAGTTATGTTTACTACTAGTATTGAAATTGGATTTTAAATACTTAGTGTGGTACATAATACATATATGTATTGATGTTCAGAATCTGCTTTAAGCAGGATACTGACTTCAAGCCGAGATTTCTCTGCAAATCGGAAACGAGACGAAAGTTGCCGTTTCGACCGTAGATACCTAAGTTTAGGAACTACCCTTTGGGTATGTACTTAAATTAGGAAATGTTATAATGTAACTAGTTTGACTAGAGACATTATCTCTTATATCAGTGTTTAATCCGATGCGGATAAAACCTTTATATTCTAGAACACTAAAGTGTTTCATTATATAAAGATGATACTGAGATAAATACATTGGATGTAAATAACAGAATTTATATTTTGAATATAATAAAATCTCAAACATATAAAAGACAAATAAATAGCTTAAATTGATTTGATCAATGGAGACTTATTTGTGGCATTGTTGTCTAGGACACAATTAAACAAGACTCGTATATCCACACCTTTTAAGAGTGGGTACTAGGACTGATTTGACTATTCAAATAAGGTCTACGAATCTAGTTTATTAGGTTAAATACCTAAAATACTATTTACTTGGTAATAGTAAAAGGGCCACTAATCTGTTAGCCCTATTCATGGTGAATTAGTGGGCCCATATCTAGTTAGGCTAGATGTGAACATGAATATTTCGTGACCTTAACGGATGTAGCATCACGTTGTGGTTATGTGTTTCTTTTGAAGAACACAGATCGGAAACTTTTGAAGTTTCGACACGAAGAAAACAAACAGATCGCTATAGTGTTATTCCGCCACGGTAAGACCGAAATGGAAAATACTTAAGCAGTAAGTTTCATATATAAATGAAAGAGTACGGTGTTCTTTCATGTGAGGACTCCTCCCGAGACACGTCAGTTAGACGGTGTGTCCGAACTAAAACCGAATTTTGTTGGACATAATAAGGTTTATCACGAGTCGCTCTGAGCTACTATTTCCTTCAAACAGGATATGTATTAACAGTGCAAAACTTATTTAGAATAAGGTTCCATATAAATCTGTTTGACAGATATCATATAGGATATGAACAGGGAAGAAACGAGGTTTCTCATTCCTGATAATTTGGGTATGCCAGGCATAACGTTTGGATGATACCAAACTAAAAGACCCAAATTGGATAAGTGCCAATATAGGTTATCCTAAGGGAAACCTTAAGTATAGTACTTATAATCTCACATGAGAACAATGTAATTGTTGCTCACCATGCGGTTTTTCCTGAGAGGAATACCGATATGCAATGGTCAGTGGGAGGATAGTGATACTCGATGAAAATCGGAGTAACACTGTTCAAGGCACGAAGTCCTTAATGGAACACAAATAGTTCATCTATGATGAAACTATACCATTAATCTTCAAATACACAAGAACTTCGTAAATCGGATAGAGTCAGAAAACAACCTATGGTATGGGTTTCTGATCTCACCCCATAATGATGTCAATCTTATGGAGGTGTACCATCCGACTACGTTTAGAGGAAGTGATACGAGGTATCGACTCCATGTTATGGCAAAGTGCCATGAAATCCGAAATGGATTCCATGTATAACAACTATTTTGGATACTAGTTGTTGTACCATAAGGCATTGTGCCTATGGTACATTAACGTCTTCAAGGAAGACATACATGGAAGGCAACATACCAACGTGCAAAGATAGGCTTTTGACGGAAGGTATCGTTATCAACATTATGTTAATAACGGTTCAACCTTTTACCTGTTGCCATGGTAAATCCATTTTGAAGATGCTTGTTGATAACTGTATATTTCATTTATGAAATATGTCAGTTACAAATCAAAATCGCTTTCCTGAAAAGGAAACCTTTTGGAGGATGTTCACACATCCTGACGATTTTGTATAACCGACAAACAAGGTTTGCGTTATTCGATCCATGTTTGGATCATGCAAGCATAAGGTTCTTGGAACTGACGTTTTTGAAATAATCATAATGGTTTATGATTTAAACTCAAACGAAATAATTCTTGTGTATATAAGGAGGTTAGTGGGAGAGCGCACTGACAGTGAAATTCCCATAAAGCAATTGGTGAAAGCTTGGCTTTCATAGATATCTTCATAAGAAATTCTCCGTAGAATTCTGGGGAGTAACAACCTTATTCAAGGAATAAAGATCTACTTGGGCTAGATTTAGAGTTGGTAACACTCTCTGAGAAATTGTACATTTAAAATGTACTTGTATTGGTGTCTCATACGCTTTGAGCATATGGAGTCACAATCGGGTCAATCCAAGGGATAGTCACTGGATTGAAGATTAAAAACATCTGTTAGTATCTCTGAGAACTAAAGATGCTATCTTTTACTATGGAGAAGGAGAACTTGAAGTGACTGGGATCACTGCAGCAAGTTTCCAAACGATTAAATACTGCGGTACTATAAAGTTTGAATAACGGGACAGTGAGCTGGAAATCTTCCGAGCAAGATAACTGTTGCCGAATAAACAACTAATGCGGATTATTGCTGCAGCTGAGGCAGCAATAGAAGCCATTTGGGTCGATAATAAATCTAATTAGATTAGATATAGTTCTGTTAGCAGCTGAGCTAGGCGTCAGCACAAGGCTAAAGAATTAAAGGTCTCATCGACGATCCAGATATATACTTCTATATTCATCTGATTCGTTCGGATCATACATCGTGGCGATGTGATGATCGTATAAATCGCGTCAGACGATAATCAAACAAATCCGCTGACGAAAACTTTTCCTCAGCAATTTGAGCGAACCTTACATAGTTCGGGTGTAGGACACTTGAGTGACTCGCTACGTGCCAAGTGGGAGATTGTTGGATAATATGACCCATAGCGTCACTATTTGCACAGAACATTGTGTTGCTGTAGCAAAATTAACTATGTAACAAGGAAATTGCACTCTCATCATTTTGATTAGATCACCTTAGATATATAATGAAGAGAGGTCCCTATGATTAGTTCCTGGATTGAGATGATATGAGACAGTATTAGTCCACGAAGGATTAATCATTAAATATCCCTAGCCGTAGTATTATCGAGACTGGACATCGATAATGCGAAATAGGCTAGTATTGCACTTGTGAGCGTTGTGAGGGCACAACGACATAGTTCTCATATATATAATATTGGATACTTATGCAAGTGCGATAGGAGGTCGTGTTTCACCGATGGTACGGGAAACAGCTTCGCTCTGGATAGACCCCTCGGAATCCCATTGGTATTATGACTATGTGTCTATGGGAGGCCGAAATCAAGGTAGATGTGTATAGTCTTAACCTGAGACTTACATCGCTAATGCTTACGACAATCGATATACTTTAGTTGAGGTCGTCTAGGACTCTAACCGGTTCTGTGTACGCCAAATGCCGGGTATATTGAGAATCGTAGTGTATTGGATGTGATGTCAAGACGGAAGTGTCACTCCAGTCATAATGGAGATGATGTCACGCAGGATACGGTATTAGTGCTCTTAAGTGATGCGCATCCAATCGTGATATTATGACCAGGTCATGAATATCCGATTATAGAGACTAGTTACCAGACATCTGATATGTGTTTCGGACGGGGCAGACACTTATCCAGCCCCAGCCCTAGCACGTGAACTATCCGATACTGGGCCGATATGCACAATACATTAGTATACTACGCTTGATACAGATCTTAATATTCTTAAATGGATATGTCCGGAGAATTGGGTAGACTTGGTGATTTGCTAGGAGTCGACCTTGTCTCGTAAATCGGTAGAACGTAGTACTTGGTACGTACGTGATTCGGATACTCCGACGACCGTATTTACTGCCAGATTATCCGGGGATCTCATGGGTCACTTCCCGATAATCCACCGATGACGCACAACTCGCACTCTTGAATAATCTGGGATTATACAGAAGAGAGAGAAAATTAATCTAGGATTAATAACGGAGATATTTTATCCGGGATAAAATGTCGTCTAAAGAGAGAGAACGATTAATTCGGAATTAATCGATGTATTAATATATTCGATATATTAGACGAAATTAGATTTCGACGCGGAATTAAAATCAGATTTTAATTCGGGCAAACGAGTTAATTTAGAATTAATTCGTTAGCGACGTAAATAATAATTTCGCCAGGCGCAATTATTTATTTAAATTCGATTGAATTAACGTCGCGACGTAGCTCGGTATTTCGGAAATATCGAACGCGAACGCGCGTGAGTGCACGTGGGCCCACTTTCATTTGGAAACGTGTGGGGCCCACATGACACATGTCATTTTAATGCTTTGCATGTAGATTGTGTACATTGCACTCAATGTCATTGCATGGAGTTTGAGTGTTTGACACTCTAAGCCATTGCATGTTATGTGTCATAATGTTTTATTAATTTAATGAAAATTATGGCATAAATATAATTGATTTTTGGTAAATCATTTTAACTTGATACACAATTTTATCCTCTCAAATTCTCTCTTCCTCTCACGCCCAAGCTTGAAATGGGACTGGTTTTGAACCAGAAAAACGTGCACAAAAGGGAAGCAAGGGTGGGTTTTCATGGTGAAAACCGCAAGTGCTAGCACACTACGAGTCTTGCGAAGGTGGTAGGGAGGTTCGACCATGAGGCGGGACGCATCCGATGGAGTTTGGAGCTTCGTTTTGAGACCCGAAACTGCCAAGACAGTGAGCATGGACTGGTTGCAGTAAGCTTACCAAGGCAGTGCGTTTTTGGGCATGATTCGTCTTCAAATCGACATAACCGATCAATGTAAGTATTCCGCTATCTTCATTGGTGTATTCACGCATTATTCATGTCTTGATTTGATCTTGGGACCTTAGAATAAACCAACACCAGCGTCATCCAATTCGGCAGCATGCCACCCAGTCGTGGCAAATCATTACTTGTTGCCCAAAGAGTTCCGGGGAAATGACAATGGGGAAGCTGGACAGAGTGACGATATTTATGAGGGAGAATAAGGCCGAGTTTGCGGCACTCTCCATAACAAACGGAAATGCTACAGGCCGAGAGGCCGAAGAGGAAGAATTGACGGATATAGAAGAGGAGATTGACATCATCAGGACGGAAGCCAGGAGAAGGGGAATTTCGCAAAATCGGCTTATGAAAGAACTATATGAGGCCGTGAATCCAGCAGTCGGAACACTGGGAGAAGACCGAGGGCAATACCCATTCCTCGTTCTGTATGGAATGCCTAAGGTAAGGCGGGCTGTCACCAAGGCCGAGAAGAGAAGGGCGACCATCAATCACATCTCCCAGGAGATACCTCCCACACTGCCATCTTCCCGGTGGGATATGGAAGAAGTGTCATCCCAAGTCAACAAATGGGGAGATCAAGCCATGGAAATCGGCATGTCAGGGAAAGTAATTTTCCCAAAGCCACCAGCTCAGATGACAAAACACCTAAGGCCATTGTACGTGAAGGCGAAGGCCAATGGTATCCCCGTATCCAAAGTACTGATTGACAACAGAGCAGCCATCAATGCAATTCCAGTTAGGATGCTGGGGCGTTTGGCCAAGTCCGAGGAGGACCTCCTCCCCACAGAAGTAGTCCTCACCAGCTTTAACGGATGAGCAACGACTGCGAAAGGAGTCATACCACTGGACTTGCAGGTGGGAAGCACTACGAAGACGGTGGTGGTTTTTCGTCATCGATGGGCCAACCTCATACAATATGCTTCTGGGACGAGACTGGATACACGGAAGCCGATGCATCCCCCATCCCTCCATCTGCCTGGTTTTCTTTTCTGGAACCAAAGGGATGAAGTGGAAATCGTACACGCCGACAACAAGCCCTTCGCCTATCCCAAGAGGAAGAAGGGGAGAAAAATGAAGACTCAATCGAGCATATTTTATCTTTTATTTCTTAGCTTGTAACCTAGGACTGTAACTTGTGTGCTTGTGCTCCTTGGAGGTTTATTTCACTTGATTCAATACACCTCTTGCTGGGACTTTGTCTCAGGAGGTTGAACCTTACACGCTCTTTTTCCTGCACACGGTAAAACCTGCGCCAAACAGATAGAGTTGTTACATTCTCCCCCCTTAAATAGGATTAGTCTCGAATCCCATCTACGGGTAGGTCCATGAATCAGCCTTGTCCTGAAAACTCATAGAGTTCAACTGTTTCAAAATGCTCCTAGATTTCTTATGTTGTTCCTTGATCCTTTGGTATCATTAATTGATTTACACTTATATAACATCCTTGGTCTATATCTATTTAACTTATTCTGCAAGTCTGTACCTTAAAGGCTTCGTGGCACGTCAAGTCCTAACTGACTACTGTGAACTGAAATTCAAACAAATAAGGATCGCCAAGTTGGTATTTTCTGAATACGAAAACATAAGTTACACCATGGATTCCTTTCTAATATAGTTGGATAACCAAAACTGGAACTAAAAGCTATAGGCTCACGGGACGGGAGTTTATAAAACATGATCTAACTATAATATGAAGATACTTATTGGATTTTGAACTGAATCTGTAACATGGACTGAGAACTGATTCATAAGTATAATACATATACGTGGACTCGATCAATGCTAGACTCATAATCGTGAATTGGGTCTTGTCTAAATATATAGGCATGAGCTGAAGCTGCAAGAATGATACATGAACGATAATCAGAAACTATATATGTATAACAGAATGGAAGCTGGTGAGTATCTCTAAAATCCGTATGGATCTCTCTGAATTCGCCCCGCATTGTTCTTATTCTATCTCAGATCAATCTTCTATTGTTGTCAGAATTTGTGTCTAGACCTGGACTTTCCTTTAAATAACTTGAGTGAATCTAGACATTCCTATAAGACTTGGATCCGGACTATCTGAATACTCGTATGACCGTTGCTGACCTTTATCACTTCTCCGGTCCAGGGCACTAATCATTAACGTGACTTTCGGGGGTTTAAGGTACGATTTTGAATACGTTTCTTAAATCTGAAAAGCTTTTCTCCAATGACCAAAGGTGTAAGCCTGTAAACTTCGCTGAGCTGTCAAAACTTGAAAGTGAATGGTGAATCTCCACTGTCGGTGATAAAGTGGAAACTCCTTTGCTGGGACCATACTGCATAAATTCAAATATACTAAACTGTAGTGGTTTTGGAGTTGACTGGAGGAAGTACGCCGACTAAGAGACCCTGTTAACCTTGCCATGGATGGAACCCTGACTTATTTGATTCCTTGGTATAACCACTACAAGAGCTATGGATTTCTATTCTGGTCCCAATTCAGAATATCCAAACTGCCAGGCATTCTGCATTTCTCGAATGCTCTGCTATAATTCCAATGCTCATGAATCTCTAACATACCATGCTCTTGTTGGGATATATGTCCAAGAGCATAATGTAATATGTAAACGAGATTTTATTTAAGTAATAAATGATGCAGTTATTCATTTATTAAAATATTGATTTTAAAGTCACATATTATAAATTATCATGTATGCCATTGGATACTAAATGTACTTTCAGACTTTGTGTATAAGTGTTATACATAAGAGGATTTAAGTCTGAAATCACTACAAGAATTAGACCATTTAGCGTCGAATTATTTCGACGCCATACGTCACAATTTCGACGCAAAATACATTTAGCGTCGAAAAAATTAGACGCAAAAAATGGACGCTGAAATGTCGACGAGAATCACTTTTAGCGTCGAAATAATTAAATGCGACGCTAAAAAGCTTTATTCCGCGTCCAATTTATTTCGACGCTAAAGTACATATTTCGACGCTATTGGTTATATTTGGCGACGAAATATTTCGACGCAAAAATCCAAAATTTTAGCGTCGAAACGTGTTGACGCTAAAGTATATTAAAAAAGTATTATATGTAAGCTTACAGCGGCCATTTTTGGTTACTATTAGCGTCGAAATAATCGACGCCAAAACTTGGACTTTTTGCGTTGAAACTTTCGACGCTAAAGTATATTAAAAAAGTATTATATGTAAGCTTACAGCGGCCATTTTTTGTTACTATTAGCGTCGAAATATTCGACGCCAAAAGTTGGACTTTTTGCGTCGAATTATTTCGTCGCTAATAGTTCAAAAATTTATTTTTTAAAAAATTATTAATTTACTTCTTTTTTGGTCAAAAATATTTAATTTTGTTGAAAAAAAATGTAATTAATAACAGAATTACGAAATATTATAATAAATATTATATTTAAATTTGTTTTAGAAAAAAAAATATTATATTAAATATATTTGTTCAAAATGTTTATACAAAACCAAATATAAAAATAATTGCTACTGTGATGGGGGGACGCTCGAGCCCGATGCACCATAACTGAATGAGGCCTCAAACATCTGACGGAAAGCCAGTATTTGCTCTTGCAACTGCTCCATCTTCTTCTCGTGGTCCATCATCTTCTTCTCGTGGTCCACCGTGACCTGTTGTAGCTTCTCCTTAGTCTGCTGCAGCTCGTCTCGGGTGCTGGCTAGCTTGTCTTTGGTGGTGACTAACTCGTCTCGAAGAGAGACATTGTTCGAATTAACACTATTGCGTACAGATGACGTTGGCTTTTTACGAGTGCCAAGGCCAATGTTGTAAGCTGTCTGATTCTTGAAAACCAATTGCGACAGCTGCTCATCTGATATGGGGTCGGACCCTGTCTCTTGAGTTTGATCTTGGAGTTCCATCATTTCGTTCTGTTTCAAAAAATAAGTTAATATTAGAATTTGAGAAAAAAAATTAACATATATAATATTAATTATTTTATTTTAAAAAACTGAAACTTACATAGTAGCGTTCGGCTTCTTCATTTATCCATTTGTTCCTCTCATTGTAATGCGTCACACGGAAAAAATCTGGAAATGATTGCACCTCACATGTGCTACTCTGTTATAAACAGAAAATAATTCAATATTATTCCAGATTAGTAAAAACAATTAACTGTTCAATTTTACGTTAGGATATATTTACCTCAGAATGTTCGGCACGATGTTGGATAAATGGCTTCGAACCTCCACGGTGGTTAAAACGCAAGTGACTTCGATTTTCCAAATTTGCGTGACATTTATCCTGCATTTACCAACACTGTAAGTACCGAAAACAAAGACAATTATAAATTTCCGTTTATTTCAAAATTTACCTCGTGTTTTTTGCTAGACCAAAGCTCACATAAGAATGTCCAATCTTGTTCCTCTATAAAATCAGGCTTGTGTTGTGGAGCATTTGAAGGTCCATGTTCGTCGAATATGTGGGGGTTATTAGGGGGTGAGTCCGGTAACGCAGCGGAAGCGGTGAAAATCCGATTTTCAGATTTCAAAACTTTTTCTCGGATTAAATAAATAAACATATTTATTTAACATTCCAATAATCAAATTATGAAAATAATTCAATAAAACATTTTTAGGTGAATTTACCGAAATACCCTTGCTTTGTATTTTTGTCCATTTTAGTCCGAAATTGATCTAATCAATTTTGAATGATTCTAAATCATTTCCAAGATGAACTTATGATGTTCAAAACATCAAAACACCAAAGCAACCAAAATCCCCAATTTTCTATGCCAAAGCCGAATGCACCATTTGGTGTCCAATTTGGCCATTTGGTCATTTCATGTCTTAAAACTCATCCAAATGAAATCCAATCAACATGAAACTTTATATGCATCATATACACACACAAATACACAACATATATGAAAACCCCCAAATTTGGAATTAGTCATGAACCCTAATTTTTCAATTTCCACAAATTGGACAAATTAGACCAAATACATTAAATCAATTACTTCAATCATCATTCTTCCTTCCAATCCAAGTCTCAACACAATGAAACAACTCAAGATCAAATCTAGGTCATTTAAGAGTGGGTCAATAACTCTAGATTAGCAATATGATTTCAAAAACCTAAAAGAATAGTTATAACTACAATAGTCACAACACTTCCTTCATTACACATGCTTCACACTTCTCCAAAACTTCCATCATCAAAAACCACAAGGAACAAAGAAAGAAACATCCTAAGAATATCATATATTAAAGCCTAGAACCTAAGGAACATATTCCTTACTAATAGCAAGTTTGAAAAACTTACTAAATTTCCAAGCTTTTGAAGTTTTCTTTCTTTCTCAAGCTTTCTTTTGGTTTTTTCAATGGTGTCTCTCTTTTGTAAAAAGTGTATTAGGTTAAGTGTATCATGAAATGAAAAACAATTTATATCTTCACAAGGAAGCCCTTGGCCGAATTTCATCTAATGAAATGCAAGTTTGGTAATTTCATTTTTCATTTCAAAATTCATTTGGTCAACTTGCACAAATATCTTATAAACAACTTTATTAGATATTTATTTAAGTCAACAAATGAAACTAACATCATTTACTTTAAATATCCTAATGTAAGATATTTATATTTTAATTAATTTAATCATTTAACAATTAAATAATTAATTAATTAATCAAATACAAATATATTAAATATATGTATAATATTTACATTAAATATTAAAAACATATATTCATTTAGGATATAAGTCAAATAACTCATTCTGACTATTAATTAATGTGTATTAAATTAATCAAGTATTAAATGCAAATACACAATAATTAGGCAAATGACTATCTAGTCCTTTAAACACGTATCTTGCGTTTAACCTTTAAACGACTTTATAAATAATCAATATTATTTATTAATGTTGCTCTAGTGCTCTACGAGTATGTTTCATTATTGAGACTCTCTAGATTCAGGTATATCCGTCACGAAATCAAATTTCATGTCCATAATCTATCCACCCGTAGATTATGACGATCACGGATAATCTCGCTGAACCATACAGGTCGAGGTCATGGAAAATGTATAATTCCTCCGTCACAGGTATCCGGATAAATCCCAGAGATATAGATGTAAACGTCAAATCTCTATCGGGATTATCCAGTCGACTATTCTATTAGCAATCTCAAAAAGAATGTTTAGAACTAGCTTCTAAACTTTACCACGGGCCCATGGTTTTATCTGATTGCTAATCATATGGACTACCTATGCTCTGGTACACAGAACTGACGGATCCTATCTTGATACACATAGGACACTTGAGGATCTGTCTACACCCAACGAACATGCGGAGGTCTGATCTAAATAGATCGGTGACGTGACTGCCATCTAAGTGTAGAAGATGTCTCATGTGCCCACAATGGCATCTCAAGTCTAAGAATCACAAGTGCTACTCAACCCAAGAAGATTCTTATTGACGCTGGTGTACCATCCATTAAGAATCTTCGGTGAGTCGTTCAGTGTTTATCCGCTATAAACACCTACACGTCTATACTAGTCTCCAAGACTAATGGTTCATTGAGAAACCATTGGAATCATATATTCCAGTATACGACATGTACCGGTCTCAACGGGTTTACTATACTGACCAAGTAGTGTAAACCTTGACCAGGAACTGTCTGAGAATGACAACATCATGATACTTCTCAATGTCCATTGCGACGCTTTTGCAACTGTATCATAACTAATCATTCTAGGGTCATTACGTCTTTACCATATAGAAAGATAGATTATATTATAGAAACTGCATATATTATTCATAATAATAATGTTTTACAGAAGTATTTAACAGAAATACAACCGGGAATTGGCGCTCTGAGCACCAACCCCAACAAAATCTCCCACTTGCTCTAGTGCCAATATCGATTGTATCTAATACCCATCGACTCTACGTGTTTATCAAACAACTTCGGAGGTATGGCCTTCGTCAGTGGGTCTGCTACATTATCTTCACTCGGTACCTTGGACACGACAATATCCCCTCGCGACACGATCTCTCGAATGATGTGGTACTTGCGTTCCACATGCTTCGACTTCTGATGCGCCCTCGGTTCCTTTGCTTGCGCAATGGCTCCAGAATTATCACAGTATAACGGAATCGCATTCTCGATACTTGGGACAACTCCCAATTCTGTGATAAAGTTCTTTATCCACACAGCCTTTTTTGCAGCTTCAGAAGCTGCAATATATTCCGCCTCAGTGGTGGAATCAGCTGTCGATCCCTGTTTGGAACTCTTCCAACAAACTGCACCTCCATTAAGGGTAAAGACAAATCCAGATGTAGACTTTCTATCATCGGGATCCGATTGAAAATCGGAGTCTGTATACCCATTAACCTGCAGCTCGTTTCCTCCATAAATTATTAACTTATCCTTGGTACCTTTGAGATACTTTAGGATATGTTTAATGGCCATCCAATGGTCATTACCTGGATTGGACTGATATCGACTAGTTACGCTAACAGCGAAACTGATATCAGGCATCGTACATAACATGGCATACATTATGCTACCTAAACACGAAGCATAAGGTTGGTTAGACATTCTAACCTTCTCATCTTCTGTTTGTGGACACATCTTCTTAGAAAGATGAATCCCATGTCTGAACGGTATGTTTGCTGTCTTACAGTTACCAAAACTATACCGTTCCAAGATCTTATCTACGTACGTTGATTGGGATAACCCAATCAGCCTCCTTTGTCTATCTCTATAGAGTTTTATCCCTAAAACATAGGAAGCTTCTCCCAGGTCCTTCATGGAGAAATTCTTACAGAGGTACGCTTTGACGCTTTGCAACATTCCTAAATCATTCCCAATGATTAGGATGTCATCAACATATAGGACTAAAAATACGACCATGCTCCCACTGGCCTTCTGATACACACAGGGTTCTTCCGAATTCTTGAGAAAACCAGACGATCTAATAATCTCATCGAATCGAAGATTCCAACTTCGTGAAGCTTGTTTAAGTCCATAAATGGACTTCTTAAGCTTACATACCATACCCGAGGTTTCGCTGGATGTGAAACCTTCCGGCTGTTCCATATAGATTTCTTCATCAAGAAATCCATTTAGAAAAGCCGTTTTGACATCCATTTGCCAAATCTCGTAGTCATGATACGCAGCTATAGAAAGCAAAATCCGGATAGACTTAAGCATTGATACCGGCGAAAAAGTTTCATCGTAGTCGACGCCAGGTCGCTTCGTGTAACCTTTTGCTACCAGTCGGGCCTTGTAAGTTTCAACCTTACCGTCAGGCCCGCGTTACAACCGATAGGAACAATTCCTTCGGGAAGCGGAATCAAGTCCCAAACTTGATTTTCATACATTGAGTCTATCTCGGATTTCATGGCACTTTGCCATTTCACGGAGTCGATGTCCAACATCGATTCTCTATTGGTGAAAAGATCTGTCTCTTCAACTAAGAGAACATCCAGACTCTTTTCTTGTATCAAATACAAGCGTTCAGGAGGTCTAGATACCCTTTCCGACCTACGGAGCGTGTGTGTTGAAGGTCCTTCATCTACTTGAACTTCAGGTTCCTCCGTTGGTTTGTTGTTTTCAGGTTGGACTTCATCAAGCTCAACCTGTCTATGATCACCACCTTCTGACAAAAATTCTACTTCTAGAAATTTTGGGAAGCGAGCTACGAACACATTTCGATGCTCGGTATCATAGAACAATATCCCCTCGTGTTCGAGGGATATCCAACAAACCTAAACTTTTGCCCTCGAGGCGAAAGCTTACTTTGCTGAGTCACCCTGACATAGGCAGGACAACCCCAAACCTTAATATAATTAAGATTTGGTCTCCTACCGAACCATATCTGATACGGTGTCGTAGGAACAGCCTTTGAAGGAATCTTATTCAAAAGATGTGCGGCTGTTAAGAGAGCGTAACCCCATAAGTAATAGGGCAAATCTGTGAAACTCAACATCGATCGGACCATATCCAATAAAATCCGATTTCTCCTTTCAGATACACCATTGTGCTGTGGTGTACCTGGAGGAGTATATTGAGCGAGAATCCCATTCTCCTTCATATAATCCATGAACTCACCACTCATATATTCACCGCCTCGATCTGATCGAAGGCATTTAATATATTTACCAGTTTGTTTTTCTACTTCATTTCGGAACTCTTTGAACTTTTCAAAGGTTTCCGATTTATGTCGCATCAAATACACATAACCGTACCGTGATAAATCATCGGTAAAGGTAACGAAGTACGAATAACCATTGTGAGCAGTTTGACTTAGTGGACCACATACATCAGAATGTACGAGTTAGTAAGTTAGTGGCGCGGTGTCCAACACCAGAAAATGGGGCTTTGGTCATCTTACCCTGAATACAGGATTCACAAGTTGGATAGGATTCAATGGTAAGATCTGATATCAAACCATTCCTAACCAATTGGGTAAGGCGTTTAACGCCAATATGACCAAGTCTCATATGCCAAAGTTCAGTATTATTAATTACAGGTAAACTACGTTTATTAACTCCAGTATTTAATATATCTTTTGAAGTTTGCAATGTATAATGACCATGCTGGTTTGGACAACTAAGGATCTGAATATTATTTTTATAATATAAATACAAAGAACTATTCTATAGTAATACAAAAGCCTTCTGTATCTAATACAAAAAGTGATATAATATTTGCGACACATCCCGGTACAAAATGACAGTCATATAACAAAAGTGTCCCATTCGGCAATGAGATCTCGCATACTCCCACTACAACTGCATCCAAAGAGTCTCCACTCCTGAATCGCAACTGCATCTCTCCAGGCTTCAGTTTCCTACTTTCCTTCAGCACCTGCAACGAATTGCAAATGTGAATGGGACAAGCAGAATCTAAAATCCAGCTGGATGTAACGGCTTCACAAGCCAAAGATAAATCAATAATTGGAAAAATAAAAGTACCTGATGTAGAAGCTCTGTCCTCTCCTCACTTGGGCAATGTAATCAGGACAGTTCCTTTTCCAGTGCCTTACTTTGCCGCAGTGGTGGCATTTGTCTTCAGAAGCCCTTTTGGGCTTTGCAATCTTTGCTTGTTGTTGAGGACCAAAAGCCTTCTTCTTCTTCTTGCCTTTCTAATTCTTTCCCTTGGACCCATCCTTGGGAAGAAGCCGAAAGAGAAGTAGTTCTAGGAGGGCGAGTCGGTACTCCCTTCTTAAGGTCCTCTTCTGCCGTGACACATCATATGTAGCTCCTGGTAGGTACAGACAGTCCCCGTGCATGTTGAAGTACACTCACGAACTGGCGAAATGAAGCTGGTAGTGAACCAAGAATGACACTCCTACCGAGAATGTCATTCAAGATGAGATTATGTTGCCTCAATTGATCGATCAAATCGATCATCTGAAGAACATGTGGGCTAACACTATGCCCCTCATCTAGACGCGCATGGAACAGTTCCATGGCGACTTTGTGAACAATCACTTGCTCCTGGTTCTCAAACGATTGTCTCATCGCGTCATCATACTGTAGGAATCTAACATACCATAGTACTGTTGCTTGAGTTTCGGATTAAGTGAACTAAGGATGTATGATTTAACCCTTAAATCATCATCCTTCCAAGTTTCAAAAACTTGGCGTTCCTCCTCCGAAGCATCCGCACCCACTGCAAGGGGCAACGAAACCTCAAGAACATAACCCAGCTTTTCGGAATTGAGGACAATCCTCAAATCCAATTCCCAGTCTGCAAAGTTCTCAGCGCCTTTCAGTTTGTTCGCATCAGCATACGCGCAAACTGATTTGTGGATTGTCCTGCCATCGCCAACTATCATATAGATCACAAAAAAATGGTTAGCAGAAATAAAGCAGTTTCATATAATATCAAAAGCATAAACTAGATCATGGATTTTTAATCTAATATGCCCCTCCCACTAAATCATGCAATACTGTAATCCCAAAACAGAATACAAATATTAATAATTAAATTAAATACTAATAGTGAAAAGTGGATCCCGTGAATATATTTCGGCTCACAGCAGAGGCACGGTCTCGCCTACGTATATTCATCAGGTAGACAACTAATTTGTCAATCATTCACTAATGACTCCTAAGTATCCGGTCCTGCCGTTTTCTCGTTGTCGCTGCGAAGGCAGGCCCACAAGGAGACGTACCAAGGTTAAACTCGTCAATAGTAAACTCAAGTTACTTACGTAATCCTGACAGCTAGGGCACGTTCAGAATTTCGCTTTTACTTGAATTTACCTAGTATCTAATATACATCCGGTATAAATAAATCTTTACTCGGCTACATCCGCTCACAGCAGAGGCACGGTCTCGGATGTAGTCACAAAGAAGTATTCATAAACCGTATTGACAAGACGGACCATATAACATGCATCAAATACATAATTACATTCAAACCTTATTAATTAGGGATTTTCCGCTAAGTGTCATACACCATAAATCTAACCAATTTAGATCCTAATAAGCATGCATAAAGTCTAGAAAACATGATTAAACATTGATTCAATGAAGGCTAATCATATTATGTGGCCTAGAATCAGACTTGCTCTGATACCATTTTGTGGGGGTTATTAGGGGGTGAGTCCGGTAACGCAGCGGAAGCGGTGAAAATCCGATTTTCAGATTTCAAAATTTTTTCTCGGATTAATTAAATAAACATATTTATTTAACATTCCAATAATCAAATTATGAAAATAAATTCAATAAAACATTTTTAGGTGAATTTACCGAAATACCATTGCTTTGTATTTTTTGTCCATTTTAGTCCGAAATTGATCTAATCAATTTGAATGATTCTAAATCATTTCCAATATGAACTTATGATGTTCAAATATCAAACACCAAAGCAACCAAAATCCCCAATTTCTATGCCAAAGCCGAATGCACCATTTGGTGTCCAATTTGTCCATTTGGTCATTTCATGTCTTAAAACTCATCCAAATGAAATCCAATCAACATGAAACTTTATATGCATCATATATACACACAAATACACAACATATATGAAAACCCCCAAATTTGGAATTAGTCATGACCCTAATTTTCAATTTCCACAATTGGACAAATTAGACCAAATACATTAAATCAATTACTTCAATCCATTCTCTTCTTCCAATCCAAGTCTCAACACAATGAAACAACTCAAGATCAATCTAGGTCATTTAAGAGTGGTCAATAACTCTAGATTAGCAACATGGTTTCAAAAACCTTAAAAGAATAGTTATAACTACAATAGTCACAACAACACTTCCTTCATTACACATGCTTCAACTTCTCCAAAACTTCCATCATCAAAAACCACAAGGAACAAAGAAAGAAACATCCTAAGAATATCATATATTAAAGCCTAGAACCTAAGGAACATATTCCTTACTAATAGCAAGTTTGAAAACTTACTAAATTTCCAAGCTTTTGAAGTTTTCTTTCTTTCTCAAGCTTTCTTTTGGTTTCTTCAATGGTGTCTCTCTTTTGTAAAAAGTGTATTAGGTTAAGTGTATCATGAAATGAAAAAAAATTTATATCTCACAAGGAAGCCCTTGGCCGAATTTCATCTAATGAAATGCAAGTTTGGTAATTTCATTTTTCATTTCAAAATTCATTTGGTCAACTTGCACAAATATCTTATAAACAACTTTATTAGATATTTATTTAAGTCAACAAATGCAACTAACATCATTTACTTTAAATATCCTAATGTAAGATATTTATATTTTAATTATTTAATCATTTAACAATTAAATAATAATTAATTAATCAAATACAAATATTAATATATATGTATAATATTTACATTAAATATTAAAAACATATATTCATTTGGATATAAGTCAAATAACTCATTTTGACTATTAATTAATGTGTATTTAAATTAATCAAGTATTAAATGCAAATACACAATAATTAGGCAAATGACTATCTAGTCCTTTAAACACGTATCTTGCATTTAACCTTTAAACGACTTTATAAATAATCAATATTATTTATTAATGTTGCTCTAGTGCTCTACGAGTATGTTTCATTATTGAGACTCTCTAGATTCAGGTATATCCGTCACGAAATCAATTTCATGTCCATAATCTATCCACCCGTAGATTATGACGATCACGGATAATCTCGCTGAACCATACAGGTAGGTCATGGCAAATGTATAATTCCTCCGTCACAGGTATCCGGATAAATCCCAGAGATATAGATGTAAACGTCAAATCTCTATCGGGATTATCCAGTCGACTATTCTATTAGCAATCTCAAAAAGAATGTTTAGAACTAGCTTCTAAACTTTACCACGGGCCCATGGTTTTATCTGATTGCTAATCATATGGACTACCTATGCTCTGGTACACATAACCGACGGATCCTATCTTGATACACATAGGACACCCTGAGGATCTGTCTACACCCACGAACAGGCGGAGGTCTGATCTAAATAGATCGGTGACGTGACTGCCATCTAAGTGTAGAAGATGTCTCATGTGCCCACAATGGCATCTCAAGTCTAAGAATCACAAGTGCTACTCAACCCAAGAAGATTCTTATTGACGCTGGTGTACCATCCATTAAGAATCTTCGGTGAGTCGTTCAGTGTTTATCCGCTATAAACACCTACACGTCTATACTAGTCTCCAAGACTAATGGTTCATTGAGAAGCCATTGGAATCATATATTCCAGTATACGACATGTACCGGTCTCAACGGGTTTACTATACTGACCAAGTAGTGTAAACCTTGACCAGGAACTGTCTGAGAATGACAAACGTCATGATACTTCTCATTGTCCGTTGCGACGCTTTTGCAACTGTATCATGACTAATCATTCTAGGGTCATTACGTCTTTACCATATAGAAAGATAGATTATATTATAGAAACTGCATATATTATTCATAATAATAATGTTTTACAGAAGTATTTAACAGAAATACAACCGGGAATTGGCGCTCTGAGCACCAACCCCAACAGAATATTGGTTTCAGGACTTTTGTTCTATATGTAGGGGTTGGTGCTCAGAGCGCCAATTCCCGGTTGTATTTTTGTTAAATACTTCTGTAAAACGTTATTATCAGTAATAATTTATGCAGTTTTTATAATATAATCTAATCTTTTATATGGTAAAGACGTAATGACCTTAGAATGATTAGTCATGATACAGTTGCAAAAGCGTCGCAACGGACATTGAGTCGTATCATGACGTTGTCATTCTCAGACAGTTCATGGTCAAGGTTTACACTACTTGGTCAGTATAGTAAACCCGTTGAGACCGGTACATGTCGTATACTGGAATATATGATTCCAATGGTTTCTCAATGAACCATAAGTCTTGGAGACTAGTATAGACGTGTAGGTGTTTTAGTGGATAAACACTGAACGACTCACCGAAGATTCTTAATGGATGGTACACCCGCGTCAATAAGAATCTTCTTGGGTTGAGTAGCACTTGTGATTCTTAGACTTGAGATGCCATTGTGGGCACATGAGACATCTTCTACACTTAGAAGGCAGTCACGTCACCGATCTATTTAGATCAGACCTCCGCCTGTTCGTTGGGTGTAGATAGATCCTCAGGGTGTCCTATGTGTATCAAGATAGGATCCGTCAGTTCTGTGTACCAGAGCATAGGTAGTCCATATGATTAGCAATCAGATAAAACCATGGGCCGTGGTAAGTTTAGACGCTAGTTCTAAACATTCTTTTTGAGATTGCTAATAGAATAGTCGACTGGATAATCCCGATAGAGATTTGACGTTTACATCTATATCTCTGGGATTTATCCGGATACCTGTGACGGAGGAATTATACATTTGCGATGACCTCGACCTGTATGGTTCAGCGAGATTATCCGTGATCGTCATAATCTACGGGTGGATAGATTATGGACACGAAATTTGATTTCGTGACGGATATACCTGAACCTAGAGAGTCTCAATAATGAAACATACTCGTTGAGCACTAGAGCAACATAAATAAATAATATTGATTATTTATAAAGTGTTTATAGTTAAACGCAAGATACATGCTAAAGAGACTAGATAGTCATTTCCTTAATTATTGTGTATTTACATTTAATACTTGATTAATTTAAATACACATTAATTAATAGTCAAAATGAGTTATTTGACTTATTTCCTAAATGAATATATGTTTTTAATATTTAATGTAAATATTATACATATATTTAATATATTTGTATTTGATTAATAATTAATTATTTAATTGTTAAATGATTAAATTAATTAAAATATAAATATCTTATGTTAGGATATTTAAAGTAAATGACATTAGTTGCATTTGTTGACCAAAGTAAATATCTAATAAAGTTGTTTATAAGATATTTGTCCAAGTTGACCAAATGAATTTGAAATGAAATGAAATTAATTTTCCTTGTTTTTGTCTAAGGTAATTTCGGCCATAGACCAAATGAAACAAGTATAAATTGATTTTCATTTCATGATACACTTAACCTAATACACTTTATACAACAAACTCCATTGAAGAAACTTTGAAAGCTTGAGAGAGAAGAAAGACTTATCAAAGAAAAAGCTTGGAATTTAGTAAGTTTTTCAAACTACTATTAGAGAGGAATATGTTCCTTAGGTTCTAGGCTTCAACATATGTTGTTCTTAGATAATTTCTTTCTTTATTTCTTTGTGTTTTTGTTGATGGAAGTTTGAATGAAGTGTTGAGCATGTATGGTGAAGAAAGAATGTAACTAGTGTAGTTGTAAACATTCTTTTAAGGTTTTGGAAATCATGTTGCTATTCTAGAGTTGTTGACCCACTCTTAAATGACCTAGATTTGATCTTGAGTTGTTTCACTGTGTTGAGACTTGAATTGGATGAAAGATTGATGATTGAAACATTTGATTTAATGTAATTAGCCTAATTTGTCCAATTTGTGGAAATTGAAAAATTAGGGTTTCTAACTAATTCCAAATTTGGGGGTTTTCATATATGTTGAGCATTGGGTGTGTATATGATGCATGCAAATTTCATGTTGATGGATTACATTTAGATGTGTTTTGAGACATGGAATGACAAAGTGCACAAATGTGCATCCTTGTGAGGCTCTCGGCCTTGGAGTCTAAAATTGGGGATTTTGGTTGCTTTGGTGTTTTGATGTTTTTTGAACATCATAAGTTCATCTTAGAAATGATTTAGAATCATTCAAAATTGATTGGATCAATTTCGGACTAAAACGGACAAAAATACAAAGCAAGGGTATTTCGGTAAATTCACCTAAAAATGTTTTATTGAATTTATTTTCATAATTTGATTATTGGAATATTAAATAAATATGTTTATTTAATTTATCCGAGAAAAAGTTTTGAAATCTGAAAATCGGATTTTCACCGCTTCCGCTGCGTTACCGGATTCACCCCCTAAATAACCCCTTCACTATAATCTTTATAACTTTTCCCCATGTGGTAGTCAATATATTGTTGGACATTCACTTGGGTCAGATCGAAGTCGAACCATTCCTACATGAAAATCGAGTAAAAATAAGTATAAAATAAAAATGTTAAATAACAAACAATATCGAAAACTTACAAGTAGCGAAGGGAATAGCTGGTTCATTTTCGTCTCCCACGGTATCTTTCTCCAAGATACGTAGTTTTGGGGAGCTTCATATCGAGCTGTAGCTCCTATGGCTGTATTAAACGCTGAATTATGTTGTCCGACTTGAGTGTGTCCATCATCTGATATCTCTATCCGGATACGGCCGTGAGCCTTAACGTACTTAGCCAACCCCAGGCCACGGGTGCGTCCTCGACCCTTCACTGTACTGGACTCACCTGTGCTAGCAGAGAAATCACCAGGGCCAGTTGCCCTTACTGATGTAGATGGAGTCGCGGTAGCCCGTTTGCGATTGCCCGGTGCCATCTGCAAAAACCCGTCGCATTAGCGTCATCAAATTCCAAAATTCTTATACATATACATACATATCCATACAAAAGCGCTTATAACATCGAATGCTCACTTTCGTTTTCAAATTCATTCATTCATTTATTCATTTCACATATGCATTCATTATCCATATAATCTACGAGTTCCATCATACACGTACATACACACAGTCACACACTCAATGGGATACATATAACCAACCACGAAGCACACGTTCGTATGGCGTTCTTTAACGCGTTCGAACGGATCAATTCCAGTGAGCACACGTTCGTATGGCGTTCTTTAACGCGTTCGAACGGATCAATTCCAGTGAGCTCACGTTCGTATGGCGTTCTTTAACGCGTTCGAACGGATCAATTCCAGTGAGCTCACGTTCGTATGGCGTTCTTTAACGCGTTCGAACGGATCAATTCCAGTGAGCTCACGTTCGTATGGCGTTCTTTAACGCGTTCGAACGTCTAAGGCAAAAAGTGGGCGTTCGAATTGCGTTTGAATACGTGTTCGAACGTCCTACGGTCTGCCGAAATCAAACCAAAATATTGGCTTCCCAAGCACCCCAAAACACACTCTATCATTTAGCAAGCATCAATATCCTCCTAAACATCTCTATTGACTCCTTATTAGGCACCATTCTTCTTTATTCAAAATTAACCCACAATCATCATCATCATTCATCAACAATCATCATCATCATACATCAACAACCATAATATGTCATCATGCAAATTCATCATCATGCAAATTCATCATCAACTTCAACAATCATCATCATCAAAATTCATCAATCTTATTGACAACCATCACCATCATCATCATCATCATCAATTAAAATTAAAAAGTGAGACTTACCTTAAATTCGTTGCAGTAGATGTCTAGAAGCCGAGAATGCAGAAGAAGAGAGTTAATGGAAGAAATTTGGTCGTTTGTGCCGAGAAGAAGAGGTCGCTGGGTTTAGGGATTTAAAAGACATTTAGCGTCGAATTAATTTGATTTTAGCGTCGAATAATTCGACGCCAAAAAATAGGCGGGTTATTAAAAATTTAGGGCTATTTTTCCGGGAAATTTAATAGGCGGGTTATTTTTCCGGGTTATTTTTCCGGGAAACGGGGGTACATGTCATCAAATTCCTTCCATTCGGTTCCATCCGCAGGATGTCTAAGTATGCCCTCCGCACCGATCCTCTTTTCATGATGCCACATCATATCAGTCGCTGTGTGTCGTGACATGAACAATCTCTGCAG
>SKCR01034322.1:0-49398 GCA_019454045.1 Zanthoxylum bungeanum
AAGCGTAGTATATCGTAGTATTGTATATATCAGCCCAGTATCGGATAGTCACGTGCTAGGGCTGGGGCTGGATAAGTGTCTGCCCCGTCCGAAGCACATGTCGGATGTCTGGTAACTAGTCTCTATAATCGGATATACATGACCTTGTCATAATATCTCGATGGCCGACCAGCACTTAAGAGCACTAATACCGTATCCTGCGTGACATCATCTCCACTATAACTGAAGTAATACTTTCGTCTCGACATCACACCCAATACACTACGACTCTCTGATAAACCCAGAAGCGGTGTACGCAGAACCGGTTAAAGCCCTGTACCACCAAGACCAAAGTCTACCGATTATCGCAAGTATTAGCGATGCAAGTCTCAGGTTAAGACTATACACACCTACCTTGATTTCGGCCTCCCATAGACACATAGTCATAATACCAATGGATTCTGAGGGTTCTATCCAGAGCGAAGCTGTTTCCCGTACCATCGGTAAAACACGACCTCCTATCGCACTTGCATAAGTATCCAATACTTAAATATATGAGAACTATGCCGGTGTGCCCTCACAACGCGCACAAGTGCAATACTAGCCTATTCCGCATTATCGATGTCCTGTCTCGATAATACTCCGGCTAGGGATATTTAATGATTAATCCTTCGTGGACTGATACTGTCTCATATCATCTCAATCCAGGAACTAATCATATGGACCTCTCTTCATTTATACATATATGGTGATCTAATCACAAATGATGAGAGTGCAATTTCCTTGTCACATAGTTAATTTGTACAACAACACCGTGATCTGTACAAATAGTGATGCTATGGGTCATATTATCCAACATGTTAGTGTCCTAGACATGCCACGGGATCTCTAAGCGTGATTCGTGTGTGAATAAAATCAAAAATAAGTTACGGAGGACTTACATTGATCGGTTGAGTTCAAAAAATTTTCTTCGATGATGGAAGCTCCAAGCACTCTTAGTTGTTCCAAACTCATGGGTGAGTTTCCCTATCACCTTTCTATGACTCCCAAAGTGCTAGCTTTGTCCAAAAATTGAAACAAAATTTCTTCTCCAAGAAGAACAAGTATCGACAATAGAGGGTAGAGAAGAGAGAGAGAGATGTGAATGGTAATGTCTAACAAAACTAAATAATGTTTTCCAAACACAACTCCCTTTTATATTTTCCAAAAACAAAAGTCAAATGTGTTGGAAAAAAATGCATTAAATGCATTCAACCACTTACATCAACAAATGACTAGTGATGTGAGTTAGTGGGTCCCACCACTTTGAATTCAAAATTCAAGTTGGGTCGCTCAACACGCTTCGGGCTCGGGTTCGTTAATCCCGTATTAAATGAATTTACAGTTGCGACTAAATTAAATCTAATTTAATTAAATAATAATGTCTAGCAAAATTATTACGAAAGTCGCTTGCGAATTAATTCTAAATTAATTCTTTCGCTAGAATTAAAATCCAATTTAATTCCGCTTTGTAATCCGATTTCATTTAATATATCCAATATATTATTTTAGCCCAAATAAATAAATTAAATAGTAAAATCCAATTTAAATATTAAATTTACTTTGCCGATTAATTCCAAATTAATCACGTTCTCTCTCTTCTAGTCGAATTAATCCCAGATTAATATTGTTCGAGTCAAATATCATCGGTGAATCTTTGGGAGGCGACCCAAGAGATCCTTGGATATGTTGGCAGTAAATACGGTCATCGGACTATCCGAATATGTGCGTACCCGGTACCACGTTCTTACCGATTTACAAGACATGGTTGGCTTCTAGCAAAGCACCGTGCCTACCCTATTTTCCAGAAATATTCTTTAAAGGAATATATAATCTTTGTCAGGTGTAGTATACGTAGTATTGCGTATTACGATCCAGTATCGGATATCACATGTTAGGCTTAGGGCTGGAATTGTGTCTGCCCCGTACGAAATATATATCAGATCTCTGGTAACTAGTCTCTATAATCGGATAACATGACCTAGTCATATTATCCCGATGACTGTAGTACTTAAGAGTACTAGTTATGTATCCTACGTGATCATCATCTCCATATGACTGAAGTGATACTTCCATCTTGACATCACACCCAATACACTACGATTCTCAGTATACCCAGAAGAGGCATACACAGAACCTGTTAAATCCTTGGACGACCAAAACCAAAGGTTACTGATTGTCGCAAGTATTAGCGATGCAAGTCTCAGGTTAAGACCAAATACATTTACCCTGATTCGGATTCCCATAGACATAGAGTCATACTACCAATGGGATTCCGAGGGGTCTATCTAGAACGAAGCTGTTTCTGTACCATCGGTAAATAGCACCTCCTATTACACTTGCTTGAGGATCCAATACCCAAATATATGAGAACTATTATGTTACGCTTCCATAACACGCACAAGTGTAATACTAGCCTATTCCGCATTATTGATGTATAGTCTCGATAATACTACGACTAAGGATATTTAATGATTAAACCTTACGTGGATTAATATTGTCTCATATCTTATTAATCTGGTACTAATCATATGGACTTTTATCATTTATATATCCCGATAATCCAATTACAAATGATAAGAGAGTAATTTCCTTTGCCACATAGTTAATTTGTACAACAGTACCATGTTCTGTACAAATAGTGATGATATGGGTCATAATTGTCCAACAAGCAAGACAGGAGGAATGGTGTTTGATAATCACAAAGATGAGATTTAATTCATTAGTGATGGCTGAGTAAGGAATTGATTCTTGAGACGCATCCCAATGGATTTATATACCAAGCGAGTCGCGTATTGCGCACACAATTTCGTTTCCTTAAATAATTTTTTATTTATTTTTCTGTTGTGATTTTATTTATTTTCACCGACAAGATCGTTACTTTTTGACTTTCATGATTTATTTTAATGTTCAACTAATAATTGTCATTTGGCATGTACTAGTGTAATTATTAATCACCCTTTTTCAGGATCTATAAATTCAGCTCGTCATTCCTCTCTTCAACACATCCAGATAAAAATTTAGATAAGAGCGAAATGGAAACTACTTCCAAGTGACGAGTTACTCATATCTGTGTGTTTTGTGGATCTTACTCTGGGTCCAAACCAAAATTTGTTGAGGCCGCAAAAGAATTGGGGAGAGTTATAGCAGAACGAAACATGCACTTAGTATATGGCGGTGGCAATCTTGGATTGATGGGATGTGTTTCAAAAGTCGTGCAAGAAGGTAGCAGCCATGTTTTGAGGATCATTCCAAAACCATTAATAGACGAAGACCTCATCGGAAAATAAAATGGAGAAGAATGCATTGTATCAGGCATGTCTGAAAAACTTATTGAAATGGTCAATCAATTTGACGCTTTAATTGATTTACCAGGCGGGCTAGGCACATTGGAAGAAATATTCACAGTTGCATCATGTGCAAACTTGAACATCCACCAGAAACCCATTGGTCTATTTAATATGGATGGGTTTTTATATTTCCTTTTTGTATTTCTTGCAAATGATAACAAACTTGGGCTCATCTTGAAACCGGTAAAAGACATATTCCTAATTGTGAGAAAAGCCGATGAATTAATTGACCAACTCTTAGCCTATGTACCAAAAATCGACCCCATTGTTTCCAAGTTGAATTGGTCTGATAGCGATCATGGCAAGAAGCGTAAATTGGATTTAGATCTGAATCGATAATTTTTAGTTATAGCTACAATTGACAAATCCGCGCTAACCAGGTGATATGTTCTAAACCATTTCTTCTTCTTTTTCAGACATTGGGGACAATGTCTCAATTAGGTTTGGGGGAGGGAATATTTGACTTGCTTGTTTTTATTTGTTTTGTTATTTTTATTTTGTTGTTATTTTGTATAAATTTGAATTTTTTTTCTGTTTGAAATTTTTGACTAACCAGGTGGAATTGGGTTTTGAGATAGCTGTGTAAGAAATTTCCACTCGTGAGACGTATCTCAACTTATTTCATAACAAGTTAATTTTGTTTATTTCCTTTTGAATTATTTAAATTTGTGAATTCTCCATAATACTTATTAAATTGGATCTTCATATGCTCAGTTGACAGGTATTGTCAACATGCATGGTAACATACGGACATGAGTCGTAAGTGACAAGTTTGTAATATTCAGTGCTATAGTTTATTGGAGGAAACATCTAAAAGCAATGGAATAAAAAAAAATAAAAGAAAAAAATTGTGTATATAAATAATTAACCATGCTTTTACTTAGTAACCAGACATCTTGCCTCAATAAGCAGTGATTGTTCGCGTCAAACGGAAAAGCCTGAGTTAATAATAATAAAGATTCTACTTAGTAACCGGGCGTCTTGCCTCAGTAAGCATAGATTGTTCATGTCAAATGATAGAACCTTTAAACATCTGAGATCCGAGTAATTAAGTCTGTAGGGGTACTTAACACCTAGTTCCCTAAAGCCAACTGGTTTGGGAGTCACTGGCCCAAAGCTCGCTACTTGGATTAAAGATGTTATATAAAAAAAATTCAGAAAAAGTTTCATTGCCAAAAAGGTGTGAATCTGATATAACTTTAGGACAAAAATATTACTCTCTTTTCAACTGTACTTGTGAATATTGTGGGCACAATGAATTGATTATACCTTGTTAGCTGTGTATATAGAGAATGGTAAAAAGCATAGGAGAATTTAGTTATTCAGTAATTTAGAAAGAAAGAAAACAACGACTAAATTGGATAAGAAATTTCACTTGTTTAGTTACTAACTTGTTTATTTTATTTCTTTTATCTTTTTGCTTTTGTGTGCATTTCATTAACGTTTGTGGGTATCATTGTTGTCAACCCTCACGAGACTACAACTCGTCAGCTAGGGACACCTAGGGGTTTAAAGGCTTGTTGCATACGCTAAATGCAACTGTGATCCCTACGAAAGTGGTTTAGTTTAATTTTATTTTTAAAGTTGTTTTATTGCATTTTGTTTTATTTATTTTTCTCGCGGACTAGCAAAATTTTAGGTTTGGGGGTGTGATGAGCGGAAAATATATCAATATTTACCGCCCCCTTGACCAAATATTTTGTATAGTTTCTCGAATTTTATGAGCGTTTTGATGTGTTTTTGTTTATTTTACATATAAAATAAAATCGGGACTAATGGAATTAATCAGGATGAAATATAGAACAAATCAGGGCAAAAACTGGACATGACATTTGGATTTTAGAGGTTGGAGACTTGAAATGGCGTTCTAACGAAGTACAATTTCGAAAATTTCAACTTTGCACAATTGTTGTATTTTGGCCATAATTGTTTATTCCGATATCAGATTGAGGTGAATCAAGTTCCAGATGAAAGAAGACTCAAAGATCTACAAATTTGACACTCATAGGAATTTCGAATTCTGAAGATTTCATGACCGAAATTGATGAAAAATTTGTAAGTGTGTTATGTGTAATTATTAAAGTCATTTTCAAAACAAAAAATAAAAATAAAATAAAATAAAATAATGAAAATTGTCAAACTTCCACCAAACATGCTTGCATGTTTGGTGGAGGATTTGGTGCCATGTTTGGTGGAGAAATTGGTGGAGGAAAAATTTTGCCTATAAATACCAAGCCATTTCATTTGTAAATTTCATACTTTCCTTGAGAATTCTATTAAGAAACTTGAGGATTGTATCTTGTGTGTTTATTTTATGTATTTTAATTATGTATTTTTATTTTTAATAATAATTGTTTGTGTGTTTTTACTTTCTTTTATGTTTTGTAGTTAATTTATGCTGCGGGAAAGGTGAAACCTTTAATATGATAAGGTAGATTAATCTAACTTAATTTATAATATAAATATTGTAATTTAATAATTTGGATTAAAGTTGATACTGCCTTAACGGCTGGTTTTATTTATTTGACATAATGTGACACCGCTTATATGGTTGTTCTTTAGATGACAGATGATTACCGCCTATATGGCTGGTTTATGGACAAATAATAACACCGCTTTTATGGCTGATTTGACTTAATTAGGTAACACTGACAATTTCTCTATTATAATAAAGTGAGATTTCTATATTTGAAATATTAAAGGTAGATCCCCTAACCCCAATATTTTATTTTTAATCTATGGAAGTGATGAAGCACAATATTTATGAGTTTAATAATTGATTTAATTATATTATGTTTAATGCTTTAGTTTGTTTATTGAATCTTAGCTTAATGCTTCTTGTTGCCTGATCACCAATAAGATTGATGTGGTAAACTTAAAATGAACTTGGAAAAGAGATTTTAGGGGTTTCAGCCTTAGATTTAATAGCTCACGATCTCACCTTATGGTAGATGTACCTTGGGAGATTTCCTTCTAGGATAGGAATATACTTGTCGGGAGTGGGTAGCCACAATTGGAACTTGAACTTAATAAATTCGAATAACATGGTTAACATAGGAATATAGTTAATTGGGTTGCTTTGGGTGTTTGCATTTGACCATCGGAAGAGGCTTATGCATATCTTCGTGTTCCAAGTTAACAAACCGATTTATTACACTTATATAAGAGAATCAATTCATCATTAGAATAATATTGTGTGAAATCACAACCCTAGATGTTTGTTTTATTTATTCTGAATTTCCTTTGTTTTCTTTTATATTTTTATTTATTTACTTATTTATCAAATCCACATTCAACCAACCAATCAGCAATCATTCTTTTCTCACCCTAATTAGATACCTGTAAATAATAGCATCAATAATTAATAACAACAATAGAAATTAAGTCTTCGTGGGATCGATATTTTTATACTACTTAAGTGATACGTGTGCTTGCGTGTTGTTGGGTGTTTATCACCGATCAAGTGATCTAACCAATTTTAACTCTTAAAATTTTATTCACTAATCTTTATTAGTCTCTACTAACTATTAACTTAATTAAACTAATTTAATCAAGTTTGCTTAAGTGATTTAATCAATTTAACTATTAAATTATTTGTCAACTAATATGTTTTTAAAAATTAGAATTCAACAAAGGGACCAAATATCATTAAACCATTTAATTGATAAAATCACATTATTTATTCTAAAGGTACATGATATTGTATCCCGAGTACAGACCAAATTATCATCCATTTGGAATCAGCTATGGAATTTACGTCCGGGTTTCCATCTGATATACCAAGAAAAATAATGTACTCATAAGGTCCATTTGTATTAAAACTTGAATTCGTAATTTTTAAACCTTTAAACCAATTAATCTTTTTAATCTGTTTACATGCATCTCATATTTTTATTTAACTATTAAATTTACATAAGATCATATTTTATGACTAGAATATCATGCATGTCATCATGTTATGGCATATGAAAATGCAAGAGTAGGCACCATAGGCTATATGACGTGTTATTAAACAATTTGATACACATTCACAAAACCAAACTAGGCGTCGCGACTCCCAATCAAGCATCGCGACGCTACACAAACTAGTAGCTTAAAAACCACCAGGTCTGTTGCGCATCGCGACTCAACCTATTTAGCGTTGCAATGCTGGGGCGCGTCACGACGCGACTTGTTCCAGCGTCGTGACGTGATGCATTCCAGTAGCTATTTTTCAAAAAAAATTAAGCAGCGTGCGACGCGCGCGCGTGTGGTGCGTGTCGTGACGCGCTCCTATTTCCAGGGGCTGCAATAAGAAAGATCATCACATCATAAATTACGTTAATCGGACTCTTATTTTTCTACACTAATCTAATTAGTACAATAAAATCCAAGGCATCCATTGGTCTTCAAATATTCCTCCATGGTGTGTTGTTGAGTTCTTTGCGGAATCGGATTGTGATAAGTCATTCGCGGCATCGACTTCCCAAAGTTACAGATAAGGTTACAAAATGGACTTATTGTTGGGGTTTTAGGCGGTAATTCCGGGTAAATGCAGCGGAACGCGAAAAATCAAAATTTCCAATTTCAATAATTTTTCTTGGTTAATTAAAATAAACTTACTCAATACTTAAAAACTGAAATTTTTACCCAAAAAATCAGATTTTTCATTAGTTACCGTTTAGCCCCTAAACTTTGTATTTTTTAACATTTTAGTCCTAAATTGTCAAATACAATTTTAATTGATTCCAAATCAATCCCAAAATGATGTATACATGTCTTATACATGAAAATATAATTTGCAATTCAAGAAACCAATTTTTCTACAAATTGCCGACAGGTCCTTCAATTTTTAGGATTTGCATTTCAGTTCAAATTGGTTATAAACCACTCAAGATCAAATCCAATCAACACCAAAATTAATATGCATTATATGTACATCATTATTTAACACATATATGAAAAGCCCCAAATTTGGAAAGGGTTATGAACCCTAATTTTACAAGATTGTCCATTAGATCAATTAACACCAAAATAATTAAATTCAATACTTTAATTCAATCCTTACCACACCAAACAAGTCTCACCACCATGAAACAACTCAAGAACAATTTTAGATCATTTATGAGTGGCTAAGCAACTCTAGAATGGCAACAAAATTATCAAATAATCAAAAGAATACTTAATCACTCTTAACAAGCATTCTTTAATCTGTATACATGCTAACATATTTCTATCAAGTTCCAACCATCAAATTACATGCATAAAGAGTAGTGAAAAAAATTCCAAGCAACACAATTTTGAAGCTAAGAATTCTAGAAACAATTTCATGTTGAAGAAAGTAAGGAAAAACTTACAAATTTCCAAGATTTCCAAGCTTTTATTTTCTTCTTTCCATTTTTCTCTCAAACTTTCTTTGTATTTGATTTTGGAAACTTGAAATTATGAAAAAAAAATTTGAAACAAGGCTTGTATATTTTCCATGCAATGACCAAAAAAATGGGAAAAAATAATAGCCTAGTATTTTCAATTTTGTTTCAATAATTAATTAAATGGATAATGATTAACAAATTGTGTGGTATAAAATCATTCAACCATTTAATGAAATTCACCATTTTTTCCAATAAAAATTGGCCATTTAATCCAATTAAATTAGGCCATTTTGCTTACTGTAATTAAAATAACAAGATATTTGTTAATTAAATAATTTAATCATTTAACTATTAAATAATTAAATTATTAAATACAAACATCTAAAATATATGTATTATATTTACATTAAATAATCAAGATACATATATTAATTATAAATGTCAAATATCATAATTTGACATTTAAAAAATGACCGAAAGATCTTAATCGCATGTATTTTCATTTAACCGTTAAACGACTTATAAAAAATCATTATTATTCATAAAAATTGCCCTAGTGCTCTACGAGTATATTTCATTAGTGAGACTCTTTAGGTTCAGGCATATCCATCACGAAATCCAATTTCGTGTCCATAATACACCCACCCCTAAATTATGATGAACACGGATAAAATCTATGAACCATACAGGTCGGGGTCACTGCATACGTATAATCCTTCTGTCACAGGTATCCGAATTATCCCAGAGATATAGATATAAACGTCCAATCTCTATAGATATAATCTTGTCAACGATTCTATTAGCAATCTCTTAATAACACTTAGAACTCACTTCTAAAGTGTACCACGGCCCTATGGATTTAACAAATTGCTAATTCCATAATGGATACCTATGCTCTGTACATAGAACTGACGGATCTTATCTTGATACACACAAGATATCTTGAGGATCAGTCCACACCCAACGAACAAGCGGAGGTCTGATCTAAATAGATCGGAGACGTGACTGCCATCAAAGTGTGGAGGATACCTCATACATCCACAGTGGTACCTCAAGTTGAATGATCACCATGCTCACTCAACCCGAGAAGATTCTTATTGCCGTTGGTGTACCATCAATTAAGAATCTTCAGTAAGTCATTAAATGTTTATCTAATATAAACACCTACATGTCTATACGAGTCTCCCGAGACTCATGGTTCATTGAGAAACCATTGGAATCCAATATACCTATATACGACATGTACCAGTCTCAACAGGTTTACTTACTGACCAAGTAATTGTAAACTTTGACCAGAAATAGATAAAGAATGATATTGTTATTATACTGCTCAATGTGAGTTGCGACGTCTTTGCAATTGTATCATAACCAGTAACTCTATGGTCATTTACGTCTTTACCATATAATAAAATAATTATATTATAGAAACTGTTTATTCTATTCACTAATAAATATTTACATGGGTATTTACAGGGAAATACAAAAGAAATTAGCGCTCAGAGCACCAACCCTAACAAAATCTCCCACTTGCTCTAGTGCCAATATTGATTGTATCTAATACCAATCGACTCCACATGCTTATCAAATAACTTCGGAGGTATGGCTTTCGTAAGCGGGTCTGCTACATTATCTTCACTTGGGACCTTGCACATAATAATGTCACCTCGTGACACAATCTCTCAAATTATGTGGTACTTTTGTTCCATATGCTTCTATTTTTGATGAGCCCTTAGTTCGTTTGTTTGCGCAATGGCACCAGTATTATCACAGTATAACTGAATCGGATTCTCGATACTTAGGACAACTCCCAAATCTGTGATAAACTTCTTAATCCAAGAAGCTTCTTTTGGATCTTCTAAAGCAGCAATATATTCCGCCTATGTGGTAGAATCAGTTGGTGACCCCTGTTTGGAACTCTTCAACAAACTGCACATCTGTTAAGGGTAAATACGAATCCTGATGTAGACTTTATATCATCGAGATTCGATTGGAAATCATAATCTAATAATCTCGTCGAATCAAAGATTCCAACTTCGCGAAGCTTGTTTAAGTCCATAAATGGACTTCTTAAGCTTATAAACCATGCATGAGGTTTCGCTGGATATAAAACCCTTCGGCTGTTCCATATAGATTTCTTCGTCAAGAAACCCATTTAGAAAAGCCATTTTGATATCCATTTGCCAAATCTCGTAATCATGGTAAGCAGCAATAGACAACAAAATCCTTATAGACTTCAGCATCACAACTGGAGAAAAAGTTTCATCGTAGTCGACACTAGTTTGTTGCGTGTAACCTTTAGATACCAGTCTGGCCTTAAAGGTTTCAACCTTTCGATCAGGCCCACATTTCCCTTTGTAAACCCATTTACTACCGATAGGAACAATTCCTTCAGGAAATGAAACTAAGTCCCAAACTTGATTCTGATGCATAGAGTCTAACTTTGATCTCATGGCCTCTTTCCATTTCGCAGAGTCGATGTCCAATATCGCTTCTCTTTAGGTGTAAGGGTCAGTCTTTTCGATTAAGAGAACATCTAGACTCTTTTCTTGTATCAAATACAAGCGTTCAGGAGTCTAGAAACCATTTGGGACTTACGGAGTGTGTGTATTGAAGGTTCTTCATCTATTTGAACTTCAGGTTCCTCCAATGGTTCATTGGTTTCAGGTTGTACTTCATCAAGTTCAACTTGTCTATGATTACCTCCTTCAGACAAAAAATTCTACTTCTAGAAATTTTGCGAAGCGAGCTACGACCATATTTCGATGCTCAGTATCATAGAATAAATATCATTTTGTATTAGAAGGATATCCAATAAACCTAAACTTTTGCCATCGAGGTGAAAGTTTATCTTGCTGAGCCATCCTGGCATAGGCAGAACAGCCCCAAATTTTAATATAATTAAGATTTGAATTCCTACCAATCCATATCTCATATTGAGTTGTAGGAACAGTCTTGGAAGGAATCTTATTCAAGAGATGAGCAGCAGTTAAAAGAGCATAACCCCATAAATAATAAGGCAAATCTGTAAAACTTAACATCGATCGGACCATATCCAATAAAGTCTGATTTCTCATTTCAAACACTCTATTGTGCTGTGGAGTACCCGGAGGAGTATATTGAGCAAGAATCCCACTCTCTAAATAATAATTGGTGAACTCACCACTCATATATTCGCCGCCTCGATCATATCGAAGACATTTAATATATTTATCAGTCTGTTTTTCCACTTTATTTTTGAATTCTTTGAACTTTTCAAATGTTTCCGATTTTTGTTTCATAAAAAAACATAATTGTACCGTGACAGATCATCGGTAAAGGTAACAAAGTATGAAAAACCACTGTGAGCAGTGTGACTCATGGGACCACATACATCAGAATGTATTAGTTCCAATAAGTCAGCGGCTTGGTGTCCTATACCTGAAAATGGGGCTTTGGTCATTTTACCTCGAATGAAGTTGGATAAGGTTCAATGGTAAGATCCTGTATCAAACCATTCCTAACCAACTGGGTTAGGCGTTTCACTCCTATATGACCCAACCTCATACGCCACAGTTCAGTATTATTTATATCAGATACTTTATATTTATTCATTCCAACATTAAAGATATCTTGTGAGGTATGAAAAATGTAATGATCGTGCTCTTTTGGACAAACTAGGATCTGAACATTATATCTATCATATAAATATAAAGAACGATTTTTAATATTTACATTATATCATTCAGTATCTAATACAAAAAGTGACACAAAGTTTGCAACACATCCCGATACAAAAAAGTAGTCATGCAACAAAAGTCTCCCACTAGGTGGGGGAATCTCGCATAAGCCCACAGCAACTGCATCCAGATAGTCGCCACTCCCGAATCGCAATTGCATCTCCCCAGATTTTAGTCGTATACTTTCCTTCAGTACCTGCAACGAATTGCAATGTGAATTAGACAAGAAGAATCTAAAATCTAACTGGATGACATAGCTTCACAAGATAATTAGATATCAATAATGGGAAAATTAAAAGTACCTGAAGTAGATGCTCTTTCCTTTCTGATTTGGGCCAAGTAATCATGATGATTCCTCTTCCAGTGGCCAATCTTGCTGCAGTGGTGGCATTTATCTTCGGCAGCTCTCTTTGGTTTAGTTATCTTACCCTGTGGTGGAATATTCGAACCCTTCTTTTTCTTTCCTTTCTTCTTCTTCTTCCCTTTCTGTTTAGATTGGGAGGAAGCAGGAAGAGCAGTGGGTTTAGGAGGGCGAGTCAATACTCCCTTCCTCAAAGCCTCATCCACAGTTTGTAGCATCTTATGCAACTCATGATAAGAACAGCTAATCATATTCATATTGAAATACATTATAAATTGGCGATATGATGCCGGGAGTGATCCAAGTATGACACTTTGTCCCAAAGTGTCATTTAGAGGGAAGTTAAACCGCCTCAACTGTTCGATCAGATCAACCAGATGAAGCACATGAGGGCTCACAACATGTCCCTCCTCAAGTTTTGAATGGAACAATTCCATCGAAGTTTTTGAACCGAGAACTATTCTTGGTTCATAAATGACTCCCGCAGTCGCATCATTATAGTATATGAGTCAGGAAAACCAAAGTATTGCCTTTTAAGCTCCGGTGCCAAGGAACAAAGAATATATGATTTGACTCTTCTATCATCATCCCTCCACCTCTGGAGAGTCTCATGTTCCTCTTTTGTTACATCATCTGATATGGCAAGTGGCAACGAACCTTCTAACACATATTCCAATTTCTCAGACCCAATGAAAATCCTTAGATCCAAGTCCCAATCTGCAAAGTTTTCGACGACTGTAGACAACAGAAACTGGACGACGCTGTTCTGGGCTCGCGGCCCGGTCGGGAATTCGAAATAACATGGAGTCGCCACCCCGGTGTGAACCGGGAAAATGATTTAAGGCCGCACTCACCCCTCGCAAGGAAGACCTCAAACCGTTGGGTTCGGAATGGTCCCTTACTTATGTCACTTGTAATATTATGATTTATGCAATAATTTAGCCAAGCCTAGACAACTTATTTCCAATGACAATTATATTTCTAAATTCACATGCATGAAATTAATCATCACAACATACAACATCACATGGAAATCTCATGAACATACTTTAATTACATAATGCGGAAAACAGATAGCAACCTAAACATAATGCAACTTCTAAACACAAAATAAACAACTAATCATGCTTGAGTACTATCTCATGGACACATCAACCAAATAACATACTAATAGCCTATCATGCATAAAAAATAAATAACACACTAATCTAAATCATGCTCAAACACAAGTTTGGATGAAACGAAATACGTGTGTCTTTCAAGTGGTACGTGGCATTGTATCCCGAGTACAAACCGCACTACCGTCCATTCGGATTCGGCTACATAATTTATGTCCGGGTTTCCATCCGATATACCACAAGAAATAACACATATTCCATCCATCCGGAATCACATCATTCACCAATCCACAATTCTCATGCGAAATAAAATAACAAAATAACTAAAAATGAAAGATAAATAAATAAAAGGGTGCCCTCAGGTCTTACCTTTTAAGTCGCTTTCCGGGAGTGCGTTCCACGGTGCCGGAAGGGATATCGTTTTGATGTTTTCACTGGTCCGCTGTTTCTACAGTTTTCACAGGTTTTGTGTTTTTCACTCGTAGCTTCCGCTCGTCGTTTTCACTGTTTTGCTCATGGTTTCCACTCACTATTTCCTCTATTTTTGTTCACTGTTTCAGGGGAGTTTTCACGTGACTTACAGACAATTCATGGGCTCGGTTTCACGGCAGTTCATGGGCTTGGTTTCAGGGCAATTATTGAGACTGTTTTAGGGTATGTTCTCAGCAGTTTGGCTCACCGTTTTTTGGGCTTTTGGCTCACTGTTTTTGGGGCAGTTTTTGGTGGTTTGTTGATCAGTTTGGTGGCTCGGTTTGAGGGCTGTTTTTCTGGTGAATCACGGTCACAGTTTCAGGGTATTTGGGGGCTAATGAATCAGTAAAGGGGCTGCTGTTCTTACGTGTGCATGGACTGCATGCATGGGGCTTATTTGCGTAAAGGGGCTGCTGAAGGTGGTCAGTGGCGTGGTTTGCAGGCTACGTGAGGTGTGCCTGAAGGAGGGGCTGTGTGAAGTGGTATTTGCGTGCGAGAGGGAGAGCAGTCTCGGTCAGGTAGGGTGCAGTTCGTTGGAGGCTGGTTTGGTGATGGTGTGAAGCCGAGAGTGGAGGGTTTAGGGGCTGTTGATATCGAAGGCAGTGGGCTGGTTAGGGAGCTGTCTTGCTTCTTGTTTTATTACGTGAAGGAGAGAGAGGTGAGTCGGCTGTGATTAAGGTTTATGTTCCTTGTGGAGTTGCCGAGTGAGAGAGTGGTGTGAGTGAGGTTACGTGAAGGTCAGGGTGCCGAGAGGTTGGTGATTTGTTTTTGTCGGTGATGAGGGGCTGTAGTCGGTGAAATGAGTCGGTGATGAGGGGCAGATGCGTGTTTGTTGGTTTAGGGACGTGAATAGGGTAGCTTCATGAGCTGAGCGTGAAGGTCCTGGCAGTGCGAAGGGGCGTCAAGGTCGTGTGTGGTTTAGTTGAAAGGCAGTACGTGCATGAGATGGGAGGGCTGCTAGTTACGTGGTCATGAGGGTTAGTTGCCTGAGAGAAGGAATGGCGACTGGTTAGGGTTTATTTGATGCGTGAAGGGGAATGAGACAGGGGCTGGTTTGTTCAAAGTGAGGGCTGTTGATGTTGAAGAGATCGCGGCCGAGAGAGGGGTGTGATGAAGGTTGATGATGTGTGAAGAAGGTTCCCTGAAGGGCGTAGGCGTGAGGGGTTGATCAAGTGTGGAGTGGGCCGTCTGCCGTGAGTGTGTGTATGGGTGTAAATGAGGGGTGGTTAGCATGGAGGGTGTATGGGTAGTTTAGTGCTTGTTTGTTTTTGGTTCACGTGAAGCATGGGTGATTTTTTGGACAAGACTAAGTGATGGGCTGGCTGGCGCATGCAGAGGCTGTGTAGGGGCAGATTCACGTGAAGGCTAGGGGTTGCTGGAGGAGGAGATGGGTGGTAATGGAGGATGAGATGGGCGACGTGAGTGGGTTGCTTGGCTTTTGTTGCTGGTGTTTTGGCTTGGTATGGGTAGTTGTCAGTGGAGTGATGGGTGGTTATTATTTTGTGATTTGTGAGGCTAGTAGGTGGCGTTTGTGGTGAGGGTTTTTTTCTTGTCATTCACGTGGGAGGCTAAGAAAAAGAGGTGGAAATTTTGGTTTTGTTTATAAAGGTGGGTGGCTAATGTGGGGCATGGAAAATGGGTTTGGACGTGGGGTATTTTTGTGAACCGGGCCGAGGATAAATTTAAAATGAGGCCGAATGAGCGAACCCGAAGCTTGAACAAGCGAACCAAATCCAATAAAAATGTCAATTCTTGACCCTTCCCTTCCGACGACCGCTTTCCGCAACTTCCGCAACTAAAAAGTAGTGCCTCCATTCGAGGCTCATCATTGGGCTGATATGCAAAAATACAATGCCTACAGTCGCCCCCACTTTGATGGGATCTGTGCAGTGTGTGACAATGACAGTCCTATCAAAGTTTGTGCAATGCATTTTTACTTACTTGGCTCGCCAGCTGCCACCTGACTTACCTGCTGCTTCGAACAGAATTGATATGATGGCGAGGTGCCTCGACCTCTGGGCTTTGTTCCCGAACCACCGAATGTGAACTGTGATGATGATGCAGTGGGCCCTCGACCCTGGGACGCATCCCAGAACCGCAACCGACAACGGGGGCACCTCGACCCTCGAACTGATGATGTAGTGGGTACCTCGACCTGGGCACGCATCTCGACCCGGAACTACAACCGACAACGGGGGCACCTCGACCCTAGGCACCTCGACCCAACACCATTGACAATAGGGACCTCGCCCTCAAACTGATGATGTAGTGGGCACCTCGACCCTGGGTACGCATCCCAATACCGCTGACAAAATGGGCCTCGGCCCGGGGACGCATCCCCAAAAATGATGCAGTGGGTCCACGACCCTGGGACGCATCCCGATAACTGCAACCGACAACGGGGCCTCGACCTTGGGACGCATCCCAATACCGCTGACAATGGGAGGGACCCTCGCCTGAATATGATGATGTAGTGGGCACCTCGACCCTGGGTACGCATCTCGACCCGAAACTACAAATGACAACGGGGGCATACATCTCTACCCAATACTGCTGACAATAGGGACCTCGCCCTAAATATGATGATGTAGTGGGCACCTCGACCCTGGGTACGCATCTCGACCCGGAACTACGAACTACGAACACAACGGGGGCACGCATCTCGACCCTGGGCACGCATCTCGACCCAATACCCTGACAATAGGGACCTCGCCCTGAATATGATGATGTAGTGGGCACCTCGACCCTGGGTACACATCTCGACCCGAAACTACGAACGACAACGGGGGCACGCATCTCGACCCTGGGCACGCATCTTGACATAAAACCGCTGACAATAAGGACCTCGCCCTGAATATGATGATGTAGTGGGCACCTCGACCCTGGGTACGCATCTCGACCCGAAACTACGAACGACAACGGGGGCACGCATCTCGACCCTAGGCACGCATCTCGACCCAATACCGCTGACAATAGGGACCTCGCCCATCCTCGCTGAATATGATAGTAGTGGGCACCTCGACCCTGGGGACGCATCTCGACCCGGAACTACGAACGACAACGGGGGCACGCATCTCGACACTGGGCACGCATCTCGACCCAATACCGCTGACAATAGGGACCTCGCCCTCGAACTGATGATGTAGTGGGTCCTCGACCCTGAACTGGTACTGATGTGGGCCTCGCCCCCAGACTGACACTGATGTGGGCCTCGCCCCCAGACGAATACTGATATGGGCCTCGCCCCACACTGATACCGATATGGGCCTCGCCCCAAACTGATACTGATATGGGCCTCGCCCCCCAGACGGATACTGATATGGGCCTCCCGCCCCAAACTGATACTGATATGGGCATCGCCCCCTGACTGATATATGGGCCTCGCCCCCAGACGGATACTGATATGGGCCTCGCCCCAAACTGATACTGATATGGGCCTCGCCCCCTGACTGATATATGGGCCTCGCCCCCAGACTGACACTGATGTGGGCCTCGCCCCTAGACGGATACTGATATGGGCCTCGCCCCCAGACTGATACTGATATGGGCCTCGCCCCACACTGATACTGATATGGGCCTCGCCCCAAACTGATACTGATATGGGCCTCGCCCCCTGACTGATATATGGGCCTCGCCCCACACTGATACTGATGATGATATGGGCCTCAGCCCTGGGACTGATACTGATGTGATGTAGGCCGAGGCCTAAACTGATACTGATATGGGTCTCGCCCCAAACTGATACTGATATGGACCTCGCCCCCTGACTGATACTGATATGGCCTCGCCCCCAGACTGAACTGATGTGGGCCTCGCCCCAAACTGATATGGGCCTTGCCCCAAACTGATACTGATATGGGCCTCGCCCTCAAACTGATACTATTGTGGGCCTCGCCCCAAACTGATATGGGCCTTGCCCCCAAACTGATGTTGATGCTGATGAGGGCCTCGGCCTTGGGACTCATCCCCGAAACTGATATTGTAGCTGATGTAGGCCTCGACCCTGTGACTCATCTCTGAAAACTGATGCTGAAGCTGATGTGGGCCTCGGCCCTGGGACTCATCTCCGAAATTGATACTGTAGCTGATGTGGGCCTCGACCCAAACTGATACTGATATGGGCCTCGCCCAAACTGATACTGATGCTGCTGCAGGCCTCGGCCCTGGGACTCATCCCCGAAACTGATATTGATGATGTGATGGTTCATTTCAACATACTGTTATCGTGTGGGGCGGTTCATTCCCGAACCGTTACTGTGATGTGGTCCATTCTCGAACCACGTTCCATTCTCGGACTCTGCTCCATTTTCAGATTACCATTCTCGATTTGTTCATTCTCGGACCCTGCTCCATTCTCGGATTACCATACCCGTCAAAACTGATACTGTATACTCGCAGTGTCATACCCGGTAAAACTGATACTGTGTCTCCGTACCCGAAGTGTCGCACTCGGCAAAACTGATTCTGACAAAGATGTGGGCCTTGCCCCCATAATGTCATACCCGGCTGGACTGATCCTGATAAAGATGTGGGCCTCAACCAGCAGAGTGCCGTACCCGGCAAAAGTTGATAATGATGTGGGGCCTCACCCCAATTCTGTTATGGGCCTTGTTCCCAAGCTGACATGATATTCTATTTCGCACATTGTATTACCTCTCAAGAGATAATCTTTATAGCTAGACATATTTTCGTCCTCAACGAATGCTTCGTGTCAAAACCAGAGAACCTTCAAAGTACTTGATACACTCAACTCTGATTGTCTGAATAGGTGATCTGAGCTAGACTCCTCGTGTGTGTGTGCTAAGGCTCTTTCGCAGCTTGTTCCTTAAGTGGGCCAACTCGATGATTTCGTTTTAGAGAATCGAACCAGTGGGTCTAACCAACCTGGATGTCTTAATCACTTTCTGTGATTACTTCAGCATACTCAACATGATATGGTTTTCATCTTTTTTCTTTTTTTGTCTCTTTCTTTTCATTTTATTTTTTTTCTTTTCTTTTCTTTTCTTTTCTTTTCTTTTCTTTTTCTGACACACCTACCATTTAAGGTAGCATTTCTCCTCATGGTGGTCCTAATACTCGCCCATGGGTAGCTTCACGCTTATCGGTTATAGGTGGTCTATTTTTTTTCTTTTTATTTTTTTTTTCTCATAGACTTTTTTTTCTTTATTTCCAACCATATCATATATCATAGCATCGGTAAACAAGTGTGGACACCCAGGCAAACGGTCATTCACTAATATATCATCTCTTCAACTAGTCACCTCGATAACTACTCAGGCTTCTACTGCTAGGATCACGTAATCAAGTGCTCGTGAGTCTAACTGAGATCAATCCATTCAGAATATCGGACGAGAGCATGTCTCGCACTTATCGTTTCTAGGGTTTCCCCCTACAGCATTCAATGTCATCATCGGACATATGTCTAACTATCAAAGACTTCTTTCACTCAATTTTTTTTTTTTCATTTTTTATTATTTATTATTTAAATAACACAAAATAAACAAGATACTAATACAGAATGTTAGACATTATGTCCCATAGCGTCACTGTTTGTAAATGATATGGTATTATTGTACAAAATTAACTATGTGATAATGAAATTGCCTTTTGCCGTTTTGTAATATTATTTACTTTGACTAATAAATGGCGAAAGTCCATATGATTAATACTGGATTGAGATGATATGAGACAGTATCAATCTGTAAAAGTTTAATCATTAAATATCCCTAGTCGGAGTATTATCGAGATCGGACATCGATAATGCGGAATAGACTAGTATTGCGCTTGTGCACGTTGTGAGGGCACAACAGCATAGTTCTCATATATTTAAGTATTGGATACTTATGCAAGTGCAATAGGAGGTTGTGTTTTACCGATGGTACGGAAAACAGCTTCGCTCTGGATAGACCCCGCGGAATCCCATTGGTAGTATGTCTGCGTGTCTATGGGAGGCCGCATCAGGGTAGGTGTATATGGTCTTAACCTGAGACTTACATCGCTAGTACTTGCGACAATCGGTAAACTTTGGTTTTGGTGGTTGGGGACCCTAACCGGTTCTGTGTACACCTTTTCTGGGTTTATCGAGAATCGTAGTGTGCTGGATGTGATGTCAAGATGGAAGTATCGCTTCAGACATATGGAGGCGATGATCACGCAGGGCACAGAACTAGTACTCTATAAAAGGTTGCAACCGTCGGGACAAATGACTAGGTCAGGATTGTCTGATTTAAAGAGACTAGCTGTTTGATGTCCGATATATGTTTCGTACGGGGCAGACACATCTCCAGCCCTAGGCATGTGATCATCCGATACTGGATCGATTTACGCAATACTACGGTATACTACGCCTGATACAGATCTTATATTCCTATTAGAATATTTCTGGAGAATTGGGTAGGCATGGCGCTTTGCTAGAAGCCAACCTTGTCTTGTGAATCGGTAAAGACGTAGTACGAGGTACGTACGTGTTCGGATTATCCGACGACCGTATTTACTGCCAAAATATCCGGAGATCTCTTGGGTCGCTTCCTGAAGATTCACCTATGATATTTGATTCGAACTTAATTAATCTTGGATTAATTGCGGAGAAACTTTATCTCGGATAAAGTGCCTTATTTAGAGAGAGAGAACGATTAATTTGGAATTAATCGATATAATTATTATATTCGATATAATAATCGAAATTCGATTTCGACGCGAAATTAAAATTAGATTTTAATTCGGGCATACGAGTTAATTTAGAATTAATTCGTAAGCGACGTAAATAATAATTTCGCTAGGAGCGATTATTTATTTAAATTCGATTTAATTAACGTCGCGACGCTAGCTCGGTATTTCGGAAATATCGAACCCGAACGCGTGAGTGGACGTGGGCCAACTTTCATTGGGAAACGTGTGGGGCCCACATGACACTTGTCATTGATATGGCATTGCATGTTAATAGTGTACAAAACACTCTAAGGCATTGCATGGTGATAGTGTGCATTTCACTCAAAGGCTTTGCATGGAGTTTGAGTGTTTGACACTCTAAGCCATTGCATGGATTATGTCATAGATTTATTATTAATTTAATAAATTATAACATAAATATAATTGATTTTTGGTAATACAAAAATTAATTAATCAAAACTCTCTCTTCTCTCTCAAATTGCCGAAACTTCACCATTGAAGGGCAAAGGAAGATTTGATCTTCCATTCTCCATTTTTGCTAGCACAAGCAAGGGATCAAAAGAGGTGATAGGGAAACCATCAAAGAGCTTGGAATACAAGAGCTTGGAGCTTGGAGTCTTCTTCCTCCTCTTGGCCGAAACCAACCAACCAACTTGGAGCTTGGAGATTCAAAGGTTTTGTTCATCTTCTTCATCACATAACTTTGTAAGTATGATTCCGCCATGCTTCAAGTCTTTTATATATATTCATTTTAGTATTTCATATGTTTAATCTTTGTTTGGGACCTATATAATAGAAACCAACAATGGTATCATTGAGCTAGGTTTAAGCATGAAATACTTTAGGTTAAAATTTGGGTAAAATTGATTGAAGCATGTTCTTGTGAAATTTGATGAATGAGTATGCTTATATGTATGTTAAATGACATTATATGAAATCAATTTTATGAAAAATGCATTGGATGATTTTTCCCCAAAATTTTGACCTTGGCCGAATGGGTGTGTTAAATTGATTAAAGCATGTTCTTATGAAATTTGATTAATAAGTATGCTTGCATGTGTATAACATGATGTATATAGAATCAATTTTATGAAAAATGCATTGGATGATTTTTCCCCACCTTGGCCGAATGGCATGATGAAATTGATATAAGCATGTTCTTATGAAATTTGATTAATAAGTATGCTTGCATGTGTATAACATGATGATATATGGAATCAATTTCATGAAAAATGCATTGGATGATTTTTCCCCAAATCCATGCCTTGGCCGAATGTGTTACTACTTGGAGTAGATTGAAATTTTTTGTGTATAAGATCATTAGATGACTTAGAACGTGTACGGGACGTAGATTAGTAATTCAATCGGATTGAAAAACAAATCGACACAAAAAACTCACCTTGGCCGAATGAACAAGGACATGAAATGGAGTTGAATTTTGATAAAATTAATGTTGGACATTTAATTTGACAAATACATGATTAATAAATTAAATGGGTATTTTTGAAATATTTGGTTTAATATATTAATCTTGATATTACACTTTAATTAATTGGACTTTAATGTTTGGAATATTAAAATTTAATTAATGGGCTTTAATAATTTAATTGGGCCTTATGGGCTTAAAATTGGTTTTATGGCACTTAAGGGTGATTCCTTATTTGGGCTTGGCAATTGGGTTTGACCCACATTGACCAAAAGCCCAAGCCTTAATAAATCAATTCTAAGCCCATTTGACTTGAATTAAATTCAACATTGGATGTTAATTGGGCTTTGAGACCCAATAGGATTAGATTTAGAATCTAAGTCTTTAAAGCATATTAAAAGTGTAAACATTTGATTTGGAATTAAATAATTGGATTAGTATTGAATACGAATTGAATTAGATTTAATTAGTAGTTCGATGTAATTCGCGAATTCGTACTTTATGTACTTATTCTCAATCGAGTTGGACTCGCACAAAATCAAACCGTTGTTTGAACATTGGATGATCACATTAACAAAGACTAATTAATTGGATTAGATTGGTTGTAAAAGCATGTCTTGTTTGAATATATATGTATGTGATGAATGAATAGTGTATATCGGATGGATATTAGAAGGGAAAGGGTAATTTTAGAAATTATTGTAAATTTGGAATTATAAATTGGACCTGCGTGTCCAGCCTTATCTCTTTATCTCTTTGTATTCTCTTCTCACCTAATTCCCCTCAATGTAAATGAGGTTTCTCTTATTGTATTATGTAATTGGGTAGTTGTAGAATAGTGCTAGCGGGGAGAGGAAAGGGAGTGATTTGTTCTAGGAACAAGTTGTTTAAATATCCATCCGCATATCACTATTACTTTACTTTACGCGCTTTATGATGTTTTAGAAGCATGCTTAAGGGTGTATGATGATGAGACCTAACAAAGATAAATAAAATTGGTTGCCAATTACGCGAAAATCCCTCAAACAATATTAAGCGATTTTCCTTCCGTTGAATGATTCTTTCTCAAGATCCGAAATTGGCATTGGTTTGTTGGCCAAAGTCAAGACCTTTGTCAATTGAGGATGTGTTTGAATCATGAGAATTTTGTTACACATCGGTGTCCTGTCCAAGTTGTGATTTGTTGGCCAAAGTCAAGATCACTTCTTGTCCATCGACATTGATTACGAAATTTTCCTTGTCAATGGGTCCCGCTTAACTGGAATCATTAGGTTTGTTGTGCCAAAGCCAAGGCTTAGTTGATTCAGAGGAAATGGTTAGGAAAATGTATTGGATACATTGACATATGTATTAGATATATATGTTTTGAACTTGGATGTCCACCTAACCGGATCTAGGAATTGGATGGGATCCAATTGATCTTCGAGATCTACCTAGTTAAATATCATACAACTTGTTGGCCAAAGTCAAGGTTGTGTGTTATTTAACAGGATCCTAGCCCACTAGGAAATTAGATTTCCCGAGTTGTCTACAGAGGGTTAGAAACTTGAAGAAAATAGTGGGAGGCTATTATTGAATTTGCAATTTCGTTCAGATACTTAGCCTTACGCGTCTTTCAAAAACATTTCGTCAATATTTTAATTAGTTGGACTAATATATTGTTATTTTTATTGTAACAGTTTGACTGTACCCATAACATCGTTGACTTTATAGTTGGACTATAGTTGTCAAGATGATTGGCAAAGGTAATATCCGCGACATAATCATGGTGATAATGTCTTCAGAGGGACAAACTTTGCCGACTGGGAAATGAACCTCAAGATAGTGCTTGGGGCTGAGAGGATACTGTATACTATTCAGAGACCTCTCCCGCCTAAACCCACTGAGCCACTGGAGCTAGAGTTATGGAAAACTCATAGTGATGATTGTGACCAAGCTCAGTCAGTTATGCTAGCTGCAATGACCCAGCATTTCAGACGCCAGAATAGGGACTTGGATCCCTATAACATGATGGCAAGATTGCGTGATCTTCACCGCACTAATAAGCGGATGAAGAGGTACGAGCTAGTAAGGAAACTCTTCCGCTCCCGGATGACAGATGGCGCATCAGTTGAAGCCCACGGGGCTCAAATGATCGCCGATATTGATGAGTTGGCCAATATGGGAATAGTCTTGGAGGCTGAGCTGACTATAGATATGATCTTGCAGTCACTTCCTGATACTTGGAAACAAATCATAGTCAACTACAAGTTGATGGATACAGATGACACTCTTGGAGAGCTGTTATCTATATTGAAGGAGTCCGAAAGGGAACTCCTAAAGGGGAGCAAGCGCGAGGCGCATTTTGCATCGACCTCTCATGCGCCAAAGGGTGGCCCCAAGGCAATTGGAGGTGCAAAGAAGAAGAAGTTCAAGAAAAAGGGCAAAGGCAAGTTGACATCTGCTTCTAGGAAGCCAAGGGACAAATCTCACGACATCTGCCTCAACTGCGGCAAGAGGGGTCACTGGAAACGTGACTGCCGAATGGGCAAGGGCAGAAGGAGGATATCAAGGATGGCAAGGCTATCGCTTCTGGTATGTTTGTTATTGAGATAAATATGAATACTTCTAGTTTTAAAAATTGGATTTTTGATTCTGGTTGTGGTGCTCATATTTGTACTGATGTGCAGGATCTGCAGGATAGCAGGGTGCTGGCATCCGGGGAGATGGATCTACGGGTTGGAAACGGAACACCAGTTGCTGTTTTGGCCGTAGGGACTTTTGTTTTAGAACTGCCCTCGGGGCATGAACTTAAACTTTTGAACTGTTATTATGTACCTAGTTTAACTAGGAATATTATATCTGTATCCTTGTTAACCCAGCAGGGTTACACTTTTGTATTCAGGAACACTGGGTGTTATTTATATAAAAATGATGCAGAAATTTGCACAGCTGTTGCAAATAACGGTCTTTATATTTTGAATATAAATGAATCTCCTAAAATAACGAACAAAAGGCTCAAGAGAAATAATCTAAAAGATGAAGCTTATATGTGGCATTGTCGTCTGGGACACATCAACAAGACTCGCATATCCACACTTTCGAAGAGTGGGTACTTGGACGAATTTGATCCCAATTCATATGACGTCTGCGAATCTTGTCTTTTAGGCAAAATGCCTAAATCACCTTTTAGCGGTAAAGGTGAACGTGCCACAGAACTGTTGGCTCTTGTACATACTGACGTATGCGGGCCCATGTCTGGCCAGGCTAGAGGTGGATTTCACTACTTCGTAACCTTTACAGATGATGCATCTCGTTACGGTTATGTGTATCTTATGAGACACAAGTCGGAAACTTTTGAGAAATTCAAAGAGTTTCGACACGAAGTGGAGAAACAAACAGGGAAGAATATTAAGACATTACGGTCAGACCGTGGTGGCGAATACTTAAGTTATGAGTTTCAAGATTACTTGAAAGAATATGGTATTCTTTCACAGTGGACTCCTCCTGGAACACCGCAATTAAACGGTGTGTCCGAACGGAGAAACCGCACCTTGTTAGACATGGTAAGGTCAATGATGAGTCGCACTGAGCTACCAATATCCTTCTGGGGATATGCATTAAACAGTGCTATACTTATTTTGAATAAGGTACCGTCGAAGTCTGTTGAACAGACTCCATATGAGATATGGACAGGAAGGAAACCAGGTTTCTCTTTCCTGAAGATTTGGGGATGCTGGGCATATGTTAAACGTTTGGAAGGTACCAAACTTGAACCCAAGTCAGATAAATGCCTTTTCGTAGGATATCCTAGGGAAACCAAAGGATATTACTTCTATCACCCACTAGAGAACAAAGTATTTGTTGCTCTACATGCGGTTTTCCTTGAGAAGGAATTCCTAAATGCAGTGGCAAGTGGGAGGAAAGTAGAACTCGATGAAGATCGTAGTGATACTGTTCCTGGCAATGAATCAATGACGGAACATGAACAGACCATCCGGGATGAGTCTGTACCACAAACTTCACATACACAAGGACCGCGTAGGTCGGAGAGAGTCAGAACAATACCTGAGAGGTATGGGTTCCTGATCTCACCTCATGTAGATATTAATCTTATTGAGGATAATGAGCCGGCTACGTATGAGGAAGCGATACAAAATATCGATTCCGCTTTATGGCAAGAAGCCATGAAGTCCGAGATGGATTCCATGTACGCCAACCAAGTTTGGACACTGGTTGATGCACCAGAAGGTGTGAAGCCTATTGGATGCAAATGGATCTTCAAGAAGAAGACCGACATGGATGGCAACGTACAAACGTACAAAGCTAGGCTTGTAGCGAAGGGGTATCGTCAACAATATGGTATTGATTATGACGAAACCTTCTCACCCGTTGCCATGATTAAATCCATTCGGATAATGCTTGCAATAGCTGCATATTTCGATTACGAGATATGGCAGATGGACGTTAAAACCGCTTTCCTTAACGGAAACCTTTTGGAGGATGTTTATATGCAACAGCCTGACGGTTTTATCGTACCTAGACTTGCAAACAAGGTTTGTAAGTTAAATCGATCCATTTATGGATTAAAGCAAGCATCACGGTCATGGAATCAGCGTTTTGATGAGATCATAAAGGAATATGATTTCGTGCAAAACACAGATGACCCTTGTGTATACAAGAAGGTTAGTGGGAGAGCACTTACTTTTATTGTCCTTTATGTCGACGACGTATTGCTAATAGGCAATGACATTCCCATGCTGACGTCGGTGAAAGCTTGGCTTTCATTAAAATTCTCCATGAAAGATCTGGGAGAAGCAGCCTTTATTCTTGGAATAAAATCTACAGGGATAGATCTAGAAAGCTGCTTGGACTCTCCCAGAGTACATACATTGATAAAGTGTTGAAGCGATTCAACATGGAACAATCCAAGAGGGGATTGGTTCCAATGATACGAGGTACCTCTCTGTCTAAAGACATGTGTCCTAAGACTCAGGAAGAGAGGGACAACATGAGTCGGATACCGTTCGCCTCGGCAGTCGGATCGATCATGTATGCTATGATATGTACACGACCTGATGTCTCATATGCTTTGAGCATGTGCAGTCGCTATCAGGCCGATCCAGGTGAAGGTCACTGGATAGCAGTTAAGAATATCCTTAAGTATCTTAAACGAACTAAGGATGCTTTCTTAATTTATGGAGGTGGAGAACTTGCGGTATCTGGGTATACCGATGCAAGTTTCCAAACCGACAAAGATGACTACAAGTCGCAATCCGGGTACATTTTTTGTTTGAATAACGGAGCAGTGAGCTGGAAATCTTCCAAGCAAGATACTGTTGCCGATTCAACAACAGAAGCGGAGTACATCGCTGCATCTGAAGCAGCAAAGGAGGCAGTTTGGATCCGAAAGTTCCTAATCGGATTAGGGGTAGTTCCGTTAGCAGCTGAGCCCGTTCCATTGTATTGTGACAATAACGGAGCTATAGCACAGGCTAAGGAACCAAGGTCTCATCAAAGGTCCAAGCATGTTCTTCGACGTTACCATCTGATTCGGGAGATTATACATCGTGGCGATGTAAAGGTCGAGAAGGTCACATCAGATGACAACATTGCAGATCCGCTGACGAAGGCTGTTCTTCAGCAAGTTTTTGAACGACACATACATAGTTCGGGTATTAGATGCTTGAGTGACTGGCTATAGGCCAAGTGGGAGATTGTTAGACATTATGTCCCATAGCGTCACTGTTTGTAAATGATATGGTATTATTGTACAAAATTAACTATGTGATAATGAAATTGCCTTTTGCCGTTTTGTAATATTATTTACTTTGACTAATAAATGGCGAAAGTCCATATGATTAATACTGGATTGAGATGATATGAGACAGTATCAATCTGTAAAAGTTTAATCATTAAATATCCCTAGTCGGAGTATTATCGAGATCGGACATCGATAATGCGGAATAGACTAGTATTGCGCTTGTGCACGTTGTGAGGGCACAACAGCATAGTTCTCATATATTTAAGTATTGGATACTTATGCAAGTGCAATAGGAGGTTGTGTTTTACCGATGGTACGGAAAACAGCTTCGCTCTGGATAGACCCCGCGGAATCCCATTGGTAGTATGTCTGCGTGTCTATGGGAGGCCGCATCAGGGTAGGTGTATATGGTCTTAACCTGAGACTTACATCGCTAGTACTTGCGACAATCGGTAAACTTTGGTTTTGGTGGTTGGGGACCCTAACCGGTTCTGTGTACACCTTTTCTGGGTTTATCGAGAATCGTAGTGTGCTGGATGTGATGTCAAGATGGAAGTATCGCTTCAGACATATGGAGGCGATGATCACGCAGGGCACAGAACTAGTACTCTATAAAAGGTTGCAACCGTCGGGACAATATGACTAGGTCAGGATTGTCTGATTTAAAGAGACTAGCTGCTTGATGTCCGATATATGTTTCGTACGGGGCAGACACATCTCCAGCCCCAGGCCTAGCATGTGATCATCCGATACTGGATCGATTTACGCAATACTACGGTATACTACGCCTGATACAGATCTTATATTCCTATTAGAATATTTCTGGAGAATTGGGTAGGCATGGCGCTTTGTTAGTACGAGGTACGTACGTGTTCGAATTATCCGACGACCGTATTTACTGCCAAAATATCCGGAGATCTCTTGGGTCGCTTCCTGAAGATTCACCTATGATATTTGATTCGAACTTAATTAATCTTGGATTAATTGCGGAGAAACTTTATCTCGGATAAAGTGCCTTATTTAGAGAGAGAGAACGATTAATTTGGAATTAATCGATATAATTATTATATTCGATATAATAATCGAAATTCGATTTCGACGCGAAATTAAAATTAGATTTTAATTCGGGCATACGAGTTAATTTAGAATTAATTCGTAAGCGACGTAAATAATAATTTCGCTAGGAGCGATTATTTATTTAAAATCCGATTTAATTAACGTCGCGACGCTAGCTCGGTATTTCGGAAATATCGAACCCGAACGCGTGAGTGGACGTGGGCCCACTTTCATTGGGAAACGTGTGGGGCCCACATGACACTTGTCATTGATATGGCATTGCATGTTAATAGTGTACAAAACACTCTAAGGCATTGCATGGTGATAGTGTGCATTTCACTCAAAGGCTTTGCATGGAGTTTGAGTGTTTGACACTCTAAGCCATTGCATGGATTATGTCATAGATTTATTATTAATTTAATAAATTATAACATAAATATAAATTGATTTTTGGTAATACAAAAATTAATTAATCAAAACTCTCTCTTCTCTCTCAAATTGCCGAAACTTCACCATTGAAGGGCAAAGGAAGATTTGATCTTCCATTCTCCATTTTTGCTAGCACAAGCAAGGGATCAAAAGAGGTGATAGGGAAACCATCAAAGAGCTTGGAATACAAGAGCTTGGAGCTTGGAGTCTTCTTCCTCCTCTTGGCCGAAACCAACCAACCAACTTGGAGCTTGGAGATTCAAAGTTTTGTTCATCTTCTTCATCACATAACTTTGTAAGTATGATTCCGCCATGCTTCAAGTCTTTTATATATATTCATTTTAGTATTTCATATGTTTAATCTTTGTTTGGGACCTATATAATAGAAACCAACACAGAAGACTTAGTTAAATCCAGATTCAGTTGACGCTTTTTACCACGCATCCTCAGACCATTTGATCTCGGAAAGGATAGGGTCCACATGCGGTTTCAAAGCCAGATTTGGTCAATTAAATCCTGGCAGTTTTGCTGTGAAAAGGAGTTTGTTCACAGGTTTTTGTACGAACCCATTCTTCGGTTGTCTTCAAGAAACACATAAGAAAATCATAAAATCCATCAACGTTAAACAACCAAGAGGTTTCTGGTGTATGTTCAGGTTCGCCCAAGATAACACTATAAAATTTCCTCCAACGTGCCCAAGCCTCCTGTTAGAGCAATAAAGGAATTGCACGGTTAATCATTTCCACCAGTCGCTCTGACATTCCCGCACGAGCAATTCTTCTCCGTTTGATGGTCCTATCAGATTCGCCTCTGCCAAAGGTTTTGGGATGATTCCCAGAACTAGACTGCCTCCGTCATGTACAGCCTTTGAAACAATTCCCATCAGTCCAAGATTGCCTCCACCGTATATTAAGTGCATATTTCATTCAGCAATGACTCGACCCAATTCTTGTGCTGCCTCTATGTATTGCGGTTTAGTACCACACTGGTACCGCAAAACACACAAATGGTTTCAACTCGTCTTCTTGAAGTGGCTTCCATTTTCCTCTCTTTACTCGGATGTATATTTGAATGTGTTGAGGAGAGAAATATTGAGCTGAATTTATAGTACTTAAAAAAGGATGAGTAATAATTGTACTAATACCTTTCACACCGAATGGTGGTTAGCTAAACCACAAAAGAGGTCACGAGAAGTCAAAAAGTCATTGGATCCTGTCTACGAAAACAACAAAAGAAATCGTGAAATGTCAAAAAGTCGTGGATTTTATCCATGAAAACACCAAAATAAGTCATGAAAGGTCAAAAAGTCTGGGATCTTGTCTACGAAAATAACAGAAAATAACAAAAGAAGGCAAATCAAAGCAATAATTAAAGCAAAGGAATTGTGTACTCAATACGCCTCTTGCTTGGCATAAGTTCATTAGGACGCGTCTCATGAATTCTTCTTTTACTCTGCCACCACTAATGAATTAGCTCTCATCTTTGTGATTGTCAAGCACCATTCCCTCTATCTTAAAATGCCATGTCTTTGCTTTTACCTACCAAAATAACACACAAAATTAAAAATTCTACGACATGTATACACAAAACATGAAAACAGAAATCGCAACAAAGTGTATGGGTTGCCTCCCTATTAGCACTAAATTCATCGTCTTCAGCCAGACATGACCGAAATCCATCTGTCAAGGTGGCTTCAATGTCATCCTCAGTGCTTATGTCCCATTTTGATCTTTGCCGTTTTCTTTTTCTTTTTCTCTCTTTTTTTTTCTTTAAAACCTGCGAATACAAAACAACAGAATAAAGATGTGTGCATGTAATGTATAAGTATGCAAGTGTAGAGGTCCTCCCTGTTCATGATGGGTGAGACCCTCATTGTGCTCATCGGCGCCATGTCTTTCCTCCTGCTAGTTCTCTTTTGTCTGAAATCTGCAAACATAAAACACAAAACAAGAATGCAAGTTACGTGTATGCATGTATGTATTTCCTATCCCGTTGGGTTAGGTCTTCCGCCCATTTCCTTGGTGACTGCTCAGTCTTCTTTCTCAGACAAAATGCAGCTTCAATCTGTTCAACTTTGATCGGTTCGGTGAACTCATTCTCTTTTAAATCTGATAGTCTCACTGCCCTGTTTCCCATTGCTGAATGACTATACTGTCTTTTCTGCTTACTTTTTTCGAGGATTCCCCGATGGTCTTTCAATTCTGATTGTACAACTTTCTGTTATCGGCTATACCGGGTACGGTCGAACTGGCCACAACGTTAGTCAGAACTTGCAACATCTCAATAATTTCAGTTACTTTAATCTCCAATTGATCCAGGCAGGATCTCTCGTTTGCTAACTTGCTCATGTTGACTGACGGTCTCTTGACGAGTCTCTCTGCTTTCCTAACCCAACGGGAATCTATGATGGCTTTTAAGACACAAAATGGTTAACATGATGCATGTATGCATGACATGTGTGCAATGCAAATAAACAAGCTCATAAAATATTTACACTAATTGGCCCGTTATCATTTTAAAGTATTTAATCACACTATTACGCAGTGCAAACTCGTCTTAGTTGAAATGGCCCAACAAGTTTATACTTTTGCGATACATGGCTAAACAACTTCAAATGATAAGAGGCCCAAATACAAAATAGCCCATTGACATTTTAGAAACTTTTGACCCAATTTTCAAAGGGCACGAACTCGTTCCAGTTTAAATGGCCCAACCAGTTCATATCTCTTGACAAAAGTCCAATTGAATCCAAATAACGATGGTCCAAAACACAAAGACAACAAGATAATTCAAGCATAAAATAATAATTTCTACATAATGGCCCATCAACATTTCAGAAGCTTTGGGCCTAATTGTCATAAGATACGAACTCGCCCCAGTTTAAATGGCCCAGCAAGTTCGCATTTCTGATAAAAAGTCCAACTGCCTCCAAATGGAAATGGTCCAAAACACAAGCATAATCAAACATTTTCTAAGGGTCATGCAATTAAGGTTCACATGTAGGCTTTAGGAGTGTAAACAAAAGCTCTCGCTGACGAAGGGTTGTTCACAACTAGGACTCCCCACTCAAGGGTTCAAACGACCAAGTGAACGCACCTTTTTTATACCTTATGATACGTGCCAACGAGTTACGGTATGTGATTAACTGTCGAATGGACTTCCCGTTGTAGATTCCCCAGAGGGAGGGTGGAGCGAGGCTCACTTAAGTACCCAAGCCTCTTAGGCTCTTATCGCTTGGTGACAAGAATAAACAACGAGTCCTCCAAACTAGTCTATCACAACAAGATGATTATCGAGGTGCCTTCACAGCTTTTCCTTGTAGAAAGGTAATGAGTGAAGGAAGACACCAAACCACCATTAGTTCTAACAATGCCTTTAATTAAACTCCTTAAACCCACAGTAACATGGTTAATTAAAACACAAATCCAAACATTACAAGACATATTTCGAGGCCAATTCTCTATCCCCAATGGAGTCGCCAGACTGTAGACAACAGAAACTGGACGACGATGTTCCGGACTCGCGGCCCGGTCGGGAGTACGGAGTAGCCCGCGGGGGACTAAACCGGAGAAATAAAATGGAGTCGCCACCCGGTGTGAACCGGGAAAATGAGATTTAAGGCCGCACTCACCCCTCGCAAGGGAAGACCTCAAACCGTTGGGTTCGGAATGGTCCCTTACTTATGTCACTTGTAATATTATGATTTATGCAATAATTTAGCCAAGCCTAGACAACTTATTTCCAATGACAATTATTTTCTAAATTCACATGCATGAAATTAATCATCACAACATACAACATCACATGGAAATCTCATGAACATACTTTAATTACATAATGCGGAAAACAGATAGCAACCTAAACATAATGCAACTTCTAAACACAAAATAAACAACTAATCATGCTTGAGTACTATCTCATGGACACATCAACCAAATAACATACTAATAGCCTATCATGCATAAAAAATAAATAACACACTAATCTAAATCATGCTCAAACACAAGTTTGGATGAAACGAAATACGTGTGTCTTTCAAGTGGTACGTGGCATTGTATCCCGAGTACAAACCGCACTACCGTCCATTCGGATTCGGCTACATAATTTATGTCCGGGTTTCCATCCGATATACCGCAAGAAATAACACATATTCCGTCCATCCGGAATCACATCATTCACCAATCCACAATTCTCATGCGAAATAAAATAACAAAATAACTAAAAATGAAAGATAAATAAATAAAAGGGTGCCCTCAGGTCTTACCTTTTAAGTCGCTTTCCGGGAGTGCGTTCCACGGTGCTGGAAGGGATATCGTTTCGATGTTTTCACTGGTCCGCTGTTTCTACTGTTTTCACAGGTTTTTTTGTTTTCACTCGTAGCTTCCGCTCGTCGTTTTCACTGTTTTGCTCATGGTTTCCACTCACTATTTCCTCTATTTTTGTTCACTGTTTCAGGGGAGTTTTCACGTGACTTACAGACAATTCATGGGCTCGGTTTCACGGCAGTTCATGGGCTTGGTTTCAGGGCAATTATTGAGACTGTTTTAGGGTATGTTCTCAGCAGTTTGGCTCACACGTTTTTTTGGGCTTTTGGCTCACTGTTTTTGGGGCAGTTTTTGGTGGTTTGTTGATCAGTTTGGTGGCTCGGTTTGAGGGCTGTTTTTCTGGTGAATCACGGCCACAGTTTCAGGGTATTTGGGGGCTAATGAATCAGTAAAGGGGCTGCTGTTCTTACCTGTGCATGGACTGCATGCATGGGGCTTATTTGCGTAAAGGGGCTGCTGAAGGTGGTCAGTGGCGTGGTTTGCAGGCTACGTGAGGTGTGCCTGAAGGAGGGGCTGTGTGAAGTGGTATTTGCGTGCGAGAGGGAGAGCAGTCTCGGTCAGGTAGGGTGCAGTTCGTTGGAGGCTGGTTTGGTGATGGTGTGAAGCCGAGAGTGGAGGGTTTAGGGGCTGTTGATATCGAAGGCAGTGGGCTGGTTAGGGAGCTGTCTTGCTTCTTGTTTTATTACGTGAAGGAGAGAGAGGTGAGACGGCTGTGATTAAGGTTTATGTTCCTTGTGGAGTTGCCGAGTGAGAGAGTGGTGTGAGTGAGGTTACGTGAAGGTCAGGGTGCCGAGAGGTTGGTGATTTGTTTTGTCGGTGATGAGGGGCTGTAGTCGGTGAAATGAGTCGGTGATGAGGGGCAGATGCGTGTTTGTTGGTTTAGGGACGTGAATAGGGTAGCTTCATGAGCTGAGCGTGAAGGTCCTGGCAGTGCGAAGGGGCGTCAAGGTCGTGTGTGGTTTAGTTGAAGGGCAGTACGTGCATGAGATGGGAGGGCTGCTAGTTACGTGGTCATGAGGGTTAGTTGCCTGAGAGAAGGAATGGCGACTGGTTAGGGTTTATTTGATGCGTGAAGGGGAATGAGACAGGGGCTGGTTTGTTCAAAGTGAGGGCTGTTGATGTTGAAGAGATCGCGGCCGAGAGAGGGGTGTGATGAAGGTTGATGATGTGTGAAGAAGGTTCCCTGAAGGGCGTAGGCGTGAGGGGTTGATCAAGTGTGGAGTGGGCCGTCTGCCGTGAGTGTGTGTATGGGTGTAAATGAGGGGTGGTTAGCATGGAGGGTGTATGGGTAGTTTAGTGCTTGTTTGTGTTTGGTTCACGTGAAGCATGGGTGATTTTTTGGACAAGACTAAGTGATGGGCTGGCTGGCGCATGCAGAGGCTGTGTAGGGGCAGATTCACGTGAAGGCTAGGGGTTGCTGGAGGAGGAGATGGGTGGTAATGGAGGATGAGATGGGCGACGTGAGTGGGTTGCTTGGCTTTTGTTGCTGGTGTTTTGGCTTGGTATGGGTAGTTGTCAGTGGAGTGATGGGTGGTTATTATTTTGTGATTTGTGAGGCTAGTAGGTGGCGTTTGTGGTGAGGGTTTTTTTCTTGTCATTCCGTGGGAGGCTAAGAAAAAGAGGTGGAAATTTTGGTTTTGTTTATAAAGGTGGGTGGCTAATGTGGGGCATGGAAAATGGGTTTGGACGTGGGGTATTTTTGTGAACCGGGCCGAGGATAAATTTAAAATGAGGCCGAATGAGTGAACCCGAAGCTTGAACAAGCGAACTAAATCCAATAAAAATGTCAATTCTTGACCCTTCCCTTCCGACGACCGCTTTCCGCAACTTCCGCAACTAAAAAGTAGTGCCTCCATTCGAGGCTCATCATTGGACTGATATGCAAAAATACAATGCCTACAACGACTTTAAGCTTGTTCGTACCAATTATACGAGCAAAGGATTAGAAGTAGTGTCCGCCATCGCAAATCTATCATATAGATAGCGAAAAACGAGTATGAGATAAAACAGTCTCATATAATATCAAAACAATTTAAACAGATCATATATTTTTAATCTATAATGCCCATCCCACTATATCATGTAAAACTGTAATCCCCAAACAGAATACAATAGCATGAAATAATCCAATTAAAACATAATAGTGAAAGGTTGACCCCATGAATATATTTCAGCTCACAGCTTTGGCACAATCTCGCCTACGTATATTCATTAGGTAGACAACTCATTATCAATCACTCAACAATGACTCCTGGGGTTTTGGTCCTGATCGTTTCTCGTTGTGACAGCTTTGACACGTTCACAATGAGGCATACCAAGGTTAAACTTGTCAATGATAAATTCAAGATACTTGCGTAACCCTGCCAGCTTTGGCACGTTCAGAATTTCCGCTTTCGCTTGAATTTATCTAGTATCACATATACATATGGTATCGATAAATTTCTATCAACTACACCCTCACTGGTTTGGTACTTTCTCGGATGCAGCTATAGAACATATATCCATAAACCGTATTGACAAGACGGACCAAGAAATATGCATCCAATACATATTACTTTAAAACCTTATTAATTAGGGATTTTCTGAAAAGATGTTACACATTTAATATAATCAAATTAAATAAATACAAGCGTGCATAAAGTAAAGACAAAATTAAACATTGAATTTAAAGGCATATTCATATCATGTGTTTAGGTTCATACCTGCTCTGATACCATTTTGTTGGGGTTTTAGGCGGCAATTTTGGGTAAACGAAGTGGAACGCGGAAAATCAAAATTTTCTGAATTCAATAATTTTCTTGGGTAATTACTCAATACTTAAAAACTGAATTTTTTACCCAAAAAATCAGATTATTCATTAATTGCTGTTTAGCCCATAAACTTTGTATTTTTATCATTTTTGTCCTAAATTGTCAAATACAATTTTAATTGATCCTAAATCAATCCCAAAATGATTTATACATGTCATATACATGAAAATACAATTTTCTATTCAAGAAACTAATTTTTCTACAAATTGCCGAGAGGTCCTTGAATTTTCAGGATTTGCATTTTAGTCCAAATTGGTTCAAACCCACTCAAGATCAAATCCAATAAAAACCAAAACTAATATGCATCATATGTACATCATTAATTAACATATATATGAAAAGCCCTAAATTTGGAAAGGGTTATGAACTCTAATTTTACAAGATTGTCCATTAGATCAATTAACACCAAATTAATTAAATTCAACACTTTAATTCAATCCTTACCATATCAAACAAGTCTCACCACCATGAAACAACTCATAAACAATTCTAGGTCATTTATGAGTGGCTAAGCATCTGTAGAATGGCAACAAAATTATCAAATAATCAAAAGAATACTTAATCATTCTTAATAAGCATTCTTTAATCTTCATACATGCTAACATCTTTCTATCAAGTTCCAACCATCAAATTACATGCATAAAGAGTATAGAAACAAATTCTAAGTAACACAATTTTTAAGCCAAGAATTATAGAAATAATTTTTTGTTGAAGAAAGTAAGGAAAAACTTACAAATTTCCAAGATTTCCCATCTTTTCTTTTCTTTCTTTCCCTTTTTCTCTCAAACTTTCTTTGTATTTGATTTTAGAAACTTGAAATTATGAAACAAAAAATTGAAACAAGGCTTATATATATTCCATGCAATGACCGAAAAAATGAGGAAAAAATAATAGCCTTGTATTTTCAATTTTGTTTCAATAATTAATTAAATGGATAATCACTAACAAATGTGTGGTATAAAATCATTAAACCATTTGATGAAATTCACCATTTGTTCCAATAAAAATTGGCCATTTAATCCATTTAAATTAGGCCATTTTGCTTACTTTAATTAAAGTAACTAGATATTTGTTAATTAATTAATGTAATTATTTAAATATTAAATAATTAAATAATTAAATACAAACATCTAAAATATATGTATTATATTTACATTAAATAATCAAAATACATATATTAATTATAAATATCAAATATCACAATTTGACATTTAAAAAATGACCGAAAGATCCCAATCATATGTATTTTCATTTAACCGAGAAGATTCTTATTGACGTTGGTGTACCATCTATTAAGAATCTTCATTGAGTCGTTCAGTGTTTATCCGATATAAACACATACGTGTCTATATGAGTCTCCCGAGACTCATGGTTCATTGAGAAACCATTGAAATCCAATATTCCAATATACGACATGTACTAGTCTCAGTGGGTTTACTTACTGGCCAAGTATTTGTAAACTTGACCAGGAACAGTTAAAGAATGATACTGTTATGATACTGCTCAATGTCAGTTGCGACGCTTTTGCAACTGTATCATAACCAATCACTCTATGGTCATTTACATCTTTACTATATAATAAAATAATTCATATTATAGAAATTGTTTATTATATTCACTAATAAAATACTTAATAGGGTATTTACATGGAAATATATAAGAAATTGACGCTCAGAGTACCAACCCTAACACCTATTACAAAGGAAATGAACTTACAATACTTGAAAAAATATGACCTTATGGTCTTACATTCCCAATACTAAAAATAAGAGATGGAAAAATTAACGTCAATGCAATACATTCATCACATGAATCAAAATAAACAATCATCACATGAACATTAAAACCATTCATCTCATGAATCTAAATTTGTGCCTACTCATCACAACATGCAAATTAATAATTTATATCTAATATAAATTATTAAAACTTAAAACTTAAAAGAGAAGGGTTAAGAACACTTTTCAACCTTAGCTCAGATACTAATTATAGGAAACGACTTTCCTTAGCGTAGTGGAAGTTGCTATTGTGGGCACTGGCTCCGGTATGGAACTTTAAATTTATCTCATAATCAAATAATTCTAGAAAACATTATATTAAATAAATTTATTAATAATATATAAATATTATGTGAGCATATTATTAGACAATCTAATTATATTTCGGTTTGCTATAGTTAATCAAGCTAGCATAGGGACCATATGGACCTACGGTTCCGAGCTCCTAATCTCGAAATATTAATTAAACCCTTTAATCAAATATTACGAATTATTAACTTCGCGTTATTCCACTATAAACTTGAAGTTGAACTCTCATTACCGTAGATGGAAAATATAAGCCGAACAACTTCGGTGTCCATCGATATAGTCACTATATATTGATATAGCCCTTCAAGAATATCTCATCAATAGAGCTGGGTCATAAGTCCGTTATACCCCTCTAAATATTTTCTCTCTTAAGCACCATTGATTCTATAATGAATAATTAATTCATAACAATTATGAATATAAAACTTTCTATCGTAATAGAAGAGTTGAGCGCTCAAATTTTTCAAGTCCCAAATCAACTCTTAAAAGAGATAGTCTTCTACTTATCGTAAGAATGAGTGAATTTCATGTCTATGTAAAACGTTCTCAGCTACACACCAAACCATATCCCAAAATATGTAGTAATTGGTCGGGAATGCTACACCAACCTCACTTTTGTAAATCAAAGGACATAGCCTGCCATGCAAGAGTTCGTAGTACACTCAGGATTAAGATCAAATCTATAAATGACATCTAGTAGATAAAAATAATTTATTTGGTTAACGAATATTAAAAGATATTCCTTTTTATCTGAGTTCAGTCCTATATGATCACATCATACAAGATGCCTTCATTTCCACGTCACCATATGAATGATCCTGGATCAAGGTCATCATACAATAATAGAATGGACCGCAGCTATAGATAGACCACAAATAAAGTACCCACTTTGTTTGCTCTCTATGGGCTATTTTGATTACTAACTTCAGACTTAAATCCTCTTATGCATCAAACATACACTAAGTCAAAAAGTAAAAGAGTAATCAAGGTAAACAAAGACAATTAGACAATATGCGATTTAAATCAAACAATTTTGATAAATGAATAATGAATTTATTTATACAATAATCAATTCTGTTTGCAATAAATGAAGCTCTAGGATATATATCCCAATAATTAAAATAAATGGTTTGTGTTTAATTGAGGATATTTCTTGATTGAGGATATAAATGAGTTTATATTGAGTTTAGTTGAAGTTTGGATAAGTGTGTTGGGCATTACCTTGAGCTTTGTCTTTGAGGATTTGGTTTTAGGCCCTAAAAATAAGTCAGCGTCACGATGCTCGACACCATGAGTAGCGACGCATAACCAAAGGTGCTCACTGACTCGGTCTGAACATGTGGGTGTCACGACGCAGAATGCTCAGCGTCACGACGCGTAGGGAGCATATGCTCTCTACCTCGGGCCTGATCAGGTGGATGTCGCGACGTGTAGAGTTTGGCATCACGACACATAATAGAATATGTTCTCTGCCTGGGTCTGCTTAGGTTGGCGTCGCGACGCGATAGACCTGGCATCGTGACGTGAGACAGAAATAGTTCTATATCATTGCAATTTCAACTCTAAATGTTAGAGGCCACCCTAAGGGTTTCATATCGACACTTATACATGCATCATGACATGTTGCAAGCATTATACATCATGTGGTGATTATAAATTAGTTGAATGGATAAACTTAGTATAATTCCAATGTATATTCACGATTTATATTCTAACCTAATTTACCGATTATAGAACTTCGACCGGAACCCCAAGTTCTTCAACGAAGTGAAATAGTGCCAGCCAGATTCCAAAATTTGTGAGTGGACCATTTTTCTCAAATTGATTTTGTTTAATTATTTTGATAACATACTTACTTTTCCGCACATAGGGCGTTAGCCAAAGTTTTAATACAATTGTTACGATTGATGAAATTTTAGAAAGATTGATTTCGAAAGCTTGAGTTTTATGATTTTTCGAGGCTTAGAGGAAAAACTCACATTAGTTGTAACTTGGTACAAACATAGAATTGACGAATACAGATATCGTGTACACATGTAGCTCATGACTACGGATGATTGATGCCCCTGGATTCTAGATTTTGAATAGGGGTGCAATTTGGGTCAGGATTCATATATTCGTTCTATTCGATTCGCTTTAGAGAGAATACAGGTTTGAAAACATAAATTCGTTTAATAAATGGGTCAAATCGATTTGATTCTTTTATTAAATCGAATACGAATTTAAGCTCATATATTCATTTAGGATTCATTTTATTATTTTCTTTTACTAGTTCTTGTTATTTTTCAATTAAGATTCGAGAAATGATGGCTAATTTCCGTAGAAAAAGTAATATTTTCGATATTTTGTGAGGTATTTTTTGTAAATATATTAATTACATATCTCATATGTATATATTTATGAAGAATTAATGTAAATCAATTATGTTATTAAATAATATCATGACTAAACGAATATTCGTATTCGATTTGTTTAATAAATGAATTGAATACGAATCATGATATTAGGATTCGTTTAATAAATGAATCGAAAACGAATCCATCACATTTTGATTCGATTGGTTTAGGATTCGATACAAATTCGATTCGTTGATTCGTTTTTCCACCCCTAATTTTGAGTCAGGAGGGTAGCATAGATCTGCACCCCCGGCTCCAGATTTGTGGCTTGGAGACGACGAGACGTAATGACCCAAGACCACTAGATATTTGAGTATGGGGGGATGCCCCCAAACGTCAGATTTTACATATGGGGGACAGCGATACGTAACGCCGTCATGCACCAAGTATTCAGATTTTTCAGATATAGATTTTTTAGAAATGGATTTTCATAAATGGATTTCCAGAAACAGATTTTCAGAAAAGATGAGTTTTATAAAAGAGCTTTCATAAAAGATTTCAGAAAGAGTTGAGTTTCAGATAAGAAAGAAAATTCAGAAAAGATTATTTTCTATAAGGATTTCATTTTTTTAGAACCATTTATTTTCAGAAAGAATTAGTTTTCGTTTCAAACTGTCCACTCACTGGATCGTTCAAACGATATAACCCTCATCTCCCAGTTTCTTTGTTTTGTAGGTTACCCGAAGGACGAGCTCGGGAGGATGGATACTGATGGCAGTCACGAGGAGTGTTGAGTCCACCATGTCAAGTCAGAAACATTGTCAGTCAAAGTCAAAATGAAGTCTTGTATCAGACAATAGTACAGTCAAGATTGTATGTTTTATATGTTAAAGTGTCCATGACATGGTTGTAAGAATATGGTATTTTGAGTATATAGCAATGAATGTTAAAGTGGATTTTGTGTTATTGAGTTCGGCTATGGTCCCAAGTATGAGATCATGTTTAAGATGAGATTAGTAGAGTTTATCAGAGTTAGAAAGTCAGAGGCTAAGGGGGATAGGGTGGCTTATTCCCTGCCGGTAGCATCTATTAGAGAGGGATGTTACAGTTTGACTCCAAGATCCAATTTTGATTCTGTTGGACAATTATGACCCATAGCATCACTATTTGTAAAAGACATGGTGTTTTTGTACAAATTAATTATGTGTCAAAGAAAATTTCTATTTTATCATTTTGTAATTAGATTACTTGGATATATATAAATGATAAAGTTCTTATGATTAGTTCCGGATTAATAAGATATAAGACAGTATTAATCCACGAACGGTTTAATCATTAAATATCCCTAGTCCTAGTATTATCGAGACTGGACATCGATAATGCGGAATAGACTAGTATGACACTTGTGCGCGTTATGGAAGCTTAACGACATAATTCTCATGTATTTAAGTATTGGATACTTATGCAAGTGTGATAGGAGGTTCTATTAGCTGTTGGACCGGGAACAGCTTCGCTCTGGATAGACCCCTCGGAATCCCATTAGTAGTATGAATATTTGTCTATGGGAATCTGAATCAGGGTAGGTGTATTTGGTCTTAACCTGAGACTTGTATCGCTAATACTTGCGACAATCAATACGCTTTGGTTTTGGTCGTCTATAGCTTTAACAGGTTCTGTTTGCACCTCTTCTGGGTTTATTGAGAATCGTAGTGTATTGGGTGTGATGTCAAGATGCAAGTATCACTTCAGTCATATGGAGATGATGATCACGCAGGGATACAGAACTAGTACTCTTAAATACTGCATCTATCGGGATAGTATGACTAGGTCATGATTATCCAATTATAGAGACTAGTTGCTAGTGATCCGATAAATGCTTCATACGGGGCAGACACAATTCCAGCCCCAAGACTAGCATGTGACATCTGATACTGGATCATAATATGCAATACTTAGTATACTACGCCTGATACAGATTATATATTCCTTGTTGAATATTTCTGGAGAAGCCAACCATGTCTTGTAAATCGGTAAGAACGTGGTACGGGATATGCACGTGTTCGGATAGTCCGGTGACCGTATTTACTGCCAACATATCCAGGGATCTCTTGGGTCGCTTCACAAAGATTCATCGATGACATTTGACTCAAACATAATAAATCTGGGATTAATTATGAGAGAGAAAATTAATCTGGGATTAATTTCGGTAAGAATTTATCTGTGATAAAATTTGAATAGAAGAGAGAACGCGATTAATTTGGAATTAATCGATTAAATAATATATTGGATGTATTAATTGAAATCGGATTTCAGTGCGGAATAAAAATTTGATTTTAATTCGGGCGAACGAATTAATTTGGAATTAATTCGCAAGCGACTTTCGTAATAATTTTCCTATGCATTATTATTTAATTAAATTGAATTTAATTACGTCGCGATAGAAAATTCCTTTAATCGGATTAAACGAACCCGAGCACGAAGTGTGTTGAGCAAGCCAACTTGAATTTTAAATTTAAGTGGTGGGGCCCACTAACTTACATCAATTGTCAACTAGTTGATGGAAGTAGTTGGGAGCTTTTAATGCAACTTCTTCCAACACACTTTATTTAGCTTTTTCGAAAAGCATATACATTTTTTGAAAGTTAATTTTGTGTATTAGTTTTTGGAAAACAAAATATCAAAATATATTCTCTATTCCTTTCTTCCTTTTGTCGTGACCTTGGGTTATCTTCTCCATTGATTTTGCTTCAAAAATCAAGCAAGCTAGCACTTAAGGAGTCTTGTGAGGTGATAGGGAAACTCACCCTTGGGTTTGAAACACTCAACATAAAGCTTGGAGCTTCCAACATACAAAGAACTTTTGAAATCACACATCATGTAAGTTTTTTCCGCAACTCACTTGATCATTCACACACAATATCATGACTTAGAGACCTTGGGCATGTCTATGACACTAACAATGGTATCAGAGCCATATCTAAGCATGATTTGAGTTTAGGGTTATGGACTTTATTTGGGAATTTTGTGCTTGGAGTATGTATTTTTCCAAATTGGTTGTTTGGTTGTGTTTTGATGATGATGAATTGGATTTGTGCATCATAGGATTTGAATAAATTGATTGGATCAAAAATTCCTAAAATTCGTAGCATGGCTGAAAATTGACCCTAGTATTTTCATGGTGATTTTTTGATTTTAGACTATTGGATGAGTTTAAAGCATGAAATGAATATTAATTGTTGGTTTAATTGGATTGAAATCAAAATTGAATGTTATTTCATGACATTGCCGTGAGATTGAGCATGTTGAATAGATTGATTTTGCTTCAATTTGTGTTGGACATGAGTTGGATAATTAAAGCATGATTAATTTGATTAAATTAATATTTTGGAAATATTAGATTAATAGATTAATTGTGTTAATTACACTTTAAATGAAATTAATATGATATTTGGAATATTATGTTAATATAAATTAGTCTTTAAAATTGGATTGGGCTAATTTGTTATATTTCGGCTTATGGGCTTGGTTGGACCAAGATTGGTTTTGGACAATTGGATTGGATCCAATTGGGCCTAAAACCATTTCCATAAAGTTCAAATATGACTATTGGGCCTTCAAAATTTAATTGGGCCTAATGGGTCTAAATTGATTTTGTGGCATAGGGTGATTCCTAACTTGGGCCTTGGCATCTTGAGTTGGATCTATAATTTCCAAAACTCATGCCTAAAGAATTAATTGAAAGCCCATTGGACTTTAATTGAATTGGCATTGGATGCTAATTGGGCCTTTGAGACCCAATTGGTTTGGATTTGGAATCCAAGTCTTTAAGGCACATAAATAAGTGTAATTATTTAATTTGGAATTAAATTTGAATTAGTATTGGATACAATTTAAATTGGATTTCAAATTGTAGTTCGATATAACTTCCGAAATCGATATCAAATATCGCTCCCACTATAAGTTATAGGATAATTTTCTTCGATAAGAAAACATCAGAACCATTAAGTATTAGATACTTTGTAAATGATTCTGACATCCTATAGGACTTATACGGCAGTTGTCTAATGGTCTTTTCATCTTATTAATTAAGTAGTTCCATTACAGTTTATCATTTTCACATTTGACTTCACAAAGTCAAATCTTTTCCGCAATCGTCAACATCCAATGTTAACCACCAAGTAACAAAATAATTTTATTACTCGGGATCGTAGAAAAGATATTCTATCAAATAGAATACAATATTCCATCAAATAGAATAAATGATAAACCTATCACTAGTACCTCCGAGGTACAAGTACTTTCAATTATATAACTATTATATAAAAGAAAGATTCAAATCTCAAACTTTTCAAGATTCGAATTTTCTACTATACATATCATATATGTAACTGTAGAAACAAATGGAACTTAAATTAAAGAGACGAGATAGCGTTACTAGAGCATAACCCCAAAAGCATTGAAAACCAATTCGGTAACTCTCAATATCAACGAATCAAATCATATAAGATTCGATAACTCCCACTGACCAATTCCATCACAATGGAATCGCGGAAGTTTAATACTGAGTAATAATCACATTCATTAAATAACTACAGAACTAATTGTCTTAAATTCATGCGTTTGATCAAATCAAACATCTTCGAACAATTCAAAGACGCGCAATGAATTTTTAAGACAAAGTTTTCAACACTACAGATAAAATATCTTTGAACTATTCAAAATATTCTATCCGAGTTTCATTAGTAACATATTGACAGTTCTTGAAAAATTCAAGATGTTCAACATGTTCTCTAGTAGAAACACGTAACTAAGTCATGATAATTCATTAACTAAGTTACGAAGCAAAGAAAACTATACAAGGCAATTTCTAATTCAATAAACTACATACTTCCAAAGCAATATTTTAATAAATCTGTGGTCCAATGACAATCATCGGTTAAATGAGATTTAATCACTTCCTGAATACAATATTCATTAAAGGGATAAGGATATGTGGTGTGATCTCATATCAGACCATCCTTTACCATACGAAACAAGCATCTGATGTTTTTACGATAAAATCTCATAAAGCACAGTTCTAAGTTATTTATTCTGCCGAATATTTTCTTAATTCTTATATTTCATTAATGACACTACTAGTCGTTTTAAAATATGTAACAACTGTTTATACAGAACAAGTAATTATCCAATAGTCACAAGTTCTGATATTAAATATCAAAATAATCATTAAATATTATTTTAATTAACTAGACGGGAGATCTTGTATCTAATACCTACAGTCATCGTATTGCGAGAATCGATATTCTCTATACACAAATATATGTATCTCTCTTTCTTAAGCTTTATAATTTGCGTTCAATTATTCACAAAATTTGTAAATAATCGATTAGCAAATTATATCAGACACGTGACTTCTAAAAGTCACTAAAGCCAAGAAACGTCATTATAAGACAAACAAACACTTAAAGGGTTTTCTTAATGCTAGTCAAGAATCTCGAGACATGAACCATTCAAGTCAATTCTTACTACATAAGAAACAACTCTAACTAGACAGTTATATCCGAAACACATATATCCTTTTAGATTACCTAATTGTGACTCAGTAACTAAGTCACAAACCATCTTGATTTTCAAAGAAAATCGGAACAACAGTTCCCGATGGTTTCGACTAATCTAACAATATCTAAGTCTACTGTCTTTCTAGAACCTATTCTAGAATAATACAACCATAAGTAAAGTCAGAAAACCTATATATTCTAGTAATATACTATGCAGTGGATTAGAAGCATAATTCTATAAGCAGTATAGAATAAAGGAAAACGAAAGCAGTAAATTCCAAAATATTACACACTGCTTAAGTTATGGATTTTAAACTCAGCAGTGTCTCCCACTACTTTACGTAATACCGTAATCCCCAACTGACAACGGGAATTCAATAATTAAGTCGAATTCCATATTAAGAGTATGATCCCATGAATATATTTTGACTCACAACTTTGGCACGATCTCACCTACGTATATTCATTAGGTAGACAACTCTTTGTCAATCACTCACCAGTGACTCATGGTTTCAGTCCTGACCATTTCCCGCTGTGAAAACTTTGGCACGTTCACAGGGAGGCGTATCAAGGCTACACTTGTCAATGACAAACTGAAGCTACCGGTGTAGTCTTGACAGCTTTGGCACGTTCAGGATTTCCACTTTCACTTGAATTTATCCAGTATCAATATACAACTGGTATGGATAATAATCCTATAACTACACCCTAACACCTTCGGCATAATCTCGGATGCACTTATAGAAAAATACCAATAAACCGTACTGACAAAACAGACCAAGAAACATGTATCCAATACACGTTACTTTACAGCCATATTTAAAAGCGGAGATTTTCCTATGGAAGTTATACTCTACATCCAATGCAGAATTTTAATCTAAATCATTTTCTAAACATTTCAATTCTACTTTAGAAAACATAACACAATTTAACTACTAAATTTCTGTTATATTTTCTGTTAACGTAAAATCGAAAAGTAAAGAAACATATATAGATTACAAGCATGTGCGAACATTAAAATTAGATTATATATCATATATCAAGCATGAATAATGTAATGGATGAAGCATCAGACCCGCTATGATACCATTTTTGTTGGGGTTTTGGGCGATGGGGCGCAGCGGAAGCGCGGGTCCGGGTGAAATCGTATTTTAAAACTTTTTTCAAAATACTGAATAAATTATTCAATATCTAATATGAATAATTTATTCATATTTCACTTAAACCTATTTATTCAATATCAAATATTGACATAAACAAGTTGAAAACTCGCGAAACTTTTACGAAAATCGTTTTTCCGTAAAATTGCCTAAAATGCATTTTTGACCGAACCGACTACTCGACACTTATGGAAACTACCCAAGTCAGTTCCAATAGTGTTGGGGCAGATCATAGGCTGCCCGAACAGTGACAGACTAACTTTTTGGATAACGGTCACCCGGTTGGTTCAAAATCCACCCGGTAATGCCGTTTTTAGACGTTTTCGCTTATTTCAAGTCGGAAACACTTTCCGTCAATTGTGCCAACACCCAAATTATATCCAAAATATTCTAAAGACAACAATTTCACCACAAAATCAGATTTATTTCCAGTTCAAAACAGAAAACGAAATTAGCCTATAATTCATGCTTTAATCCAATTTTCACCAAGATTAATCTAATTAATCCAACACCAAAGAAGTCCCACCACATATAAACAACTCTAGAAAAATTTTAGGCTATCTTAGACTGGATCAAAAACTCTAGAATGGTAACTAAGTTGTCAAACAAAAATTTGAATAAATTGACCTAAAATTACACTAATTTCTGTTGGTTTCTATAATATGTCCCAAACAAAGATTAAGCATGTGAAATACTATAAAGAATATATATTTAAACATGAAGTATGGCGGAATCATACTTACAATGCCTTGTGATGAAGTAAAAGATCAAATGGTAGAAGCTCCAAGTGGTGGAGGATTCGGCCAAGAGGAGGAAGAAGACTTGAAGCTCCAAGCTTTTGTATTCCAAGCTCTTTGATGGTTTCCCTATCACCTCTTTTGATCCCTTGCTTGTGCTAGCAAAAATGGAGAAGTGGAAGATCAAATCTTCCTTGCCCTTGACAATGGTGTTCACGGCAATTTGAGAGAGAAGAGAGAGTTTTTGGTGAAATGTCTTGATTAATTAATCTTTGTATTACCAAAAATCATTTATATTTATGTTATAATTTATTAAATTAATATAAATCTATGACATAAACCATGCAATGGCTTAGAGTGTCAAACACTCAAACTCCATGCAATGCCTTTGAGTGAAATGCACACTATCACCATGCAATGCCTTAGAGTGTTTTGTACACTATTAACATGCAATGCCATATCAATGACAAGTGTCATGTGGGCCCCACACGTTCCCAATGAAAGTGGGCCCACGTCCACTCACGCGTTCGGGTTCGATATTTCCGAAATACCGAGCTAGCGTCGCGACGTTAATTAAATCGGATTTAAATAAATAATCGCTCCTAGCGAATTATTATTTACGTCGCTTACGAATTAATTCAAATTAACTCGTACGCCCGAATTAAAATCTAATTTAA
>SKCR01034323.1:0-58566 GCA_019454045.1 Zanthoxylum bungeanum
ACGGGTTCTCAAGTCGACCAGTGTTGAAGTCATGGACGTATGCCTTATTGAGGAGAATAAGATTCTAGAAGGCTAATGATGATAGTGGGGAAAAGTAATGTAAACTATTGTTTACCATGAAATTTTTTAATTTGTTCACTTTTTTCCCTGTATAATTTGGAAATTTTTCACTTTTCCACCTAATTAAATAAAAAAAATATACATTTATCCATTTAACTTATGAAAATTATATGGTTTTCCACCTTTCACCAAAAATTAAAAAAGTTAACATATTTGAAATTTCATTTAGAAAAAAAAAAACAATTTCAATTTTTTTGGTAAACACAATTCATCATTTATCATATTGAAAATGAAATTTCCCATTAATAATTGTGTTGATTCCCGTCATATGTGCTTGAACCTTGATTGAGAAGATCTGAGTTGTTTATTGCTTCACTCGCTGACCAGTCTTTCAAAATTAACACAATAATGGGGGACAAAAAAAAGTTAACCAACATTGACAAGTGGTTTTATTGGACTTTAATCATGTAAAAAAGGTTTTGAGACGACTTTAATTAGGTGTTAATTAAACTGAATTTTAATAATCTAATATGAATAAATTTAATTATACATTATTATTAAAATATATATAGTATAAAATTATAATAAACCGAACCCAATTGAATACTGCATCCCAACTCCTTTAACAATAACATTGTGATTGCATTTGCATATATAATTTCATTTGTAAGAAATACAACTGATCGCATGGAACTTTATTCATACTATTATTCATTATCATTACACATCCACATGAATACATAGTTGGTTTCATGTCACTCAGGAAAGGCCTCGATAATGGATTGTAATGCTGGAATTTTGATGATTTTGTAGCGAGGAAAGCCTCCTTCTTCCAATAATTTCTTCCATTGAAGCTCGGTCCTTTCTTTCCCTCCAAACGTATTAACCATCATAACTAAATCAAAATGCATAACCAGTGTCATCAAACAAGCCTTTACCCCAGGTTGTAAAACACATCAATAATAATCACTTTTCCAGTTTTCTTTGGTAGTGCTTCTCTGCAATTCTTCAGAATCCTAACGCAATCTTCATCACTCCAATTGGTGTAGATCCACTGTACAACAGAAAATTTGATATTATTAAATATTATTTTAATTTTGTATATCTACCATGTGGATTATGATTCAATGTTCATAAAGTTTGTACTGAATACTAAAAACCTATCATGATTTATTTTATTTCAACCCTATGTGTGTTCCATTAATCTCTTGACTGTTCTTCCAATACTCGACACTGAATCATGATTCCTACCAATTGAGATCTACACCACAAAATTTGTGAAAAAAAATTCAAGTTAAAATCCATAATATATATATACTAAAATCATATACTAATTACCTTGAGGAGAAGTGCATCAGCGTTAGGAATGGAATGAAACATGTCACCTGAAATATGTGTGACCCCATCATATACCGGTGTTGTGGTGATGACATGTGGCAGATCAAAGTTGATGCCTTTGATGTGTGGATATGATTTAACAATCTCAGATATCAATCCTCCAATCCCACCAGCCACATCGACCAATGATTTCAAGCAATCAAAACCATCTTTATAACCTGCTAAGATTTCCCTTACTAAGAACTTGGAATTACAAGCCATGCCCTGATTGAATATGTTACTGAACTGTTGATCTTTTGAAGTCAAGTCATAAAGCGCACTGCCAAAAGCCTTTTCAATAGCAACACCACCTTCTTTAACACTTTGGCTAAGGAAATTCCAAGAGTTTACTAAATATGGATGGTTCTCAATTAAGAAAAGGGGCCCCAGGTTAGAATCAGAGGCAGTAACAAGCCATCTTGATGAGTGGGTCAGCCCGTAACGGGGCTCTCCACCGTCTGATGGATGATGTGCGGTGAAGATGTTCTTACGAACTAACAATCGCATGATGCGTTCGAGGTAGGAGATTTCAGGGGAGGAAGGAGAGTCAATGCATGAAGCTATTTGGGATAAAGTGATAGGGGCGCCATGAGAGTGAATAATGTCAGAGATTCGAAGCTCAATAGCACACTTCAAGGCCAGAGAATCTACAAAAGCAAACATGTGTTGCCATATTTCTGCTTGCCTCTTAGTGATGCTTCAGCTTCTACTGATTCCATTTTCTCTCTTGCTTCCTCTATTTGGGATATAGAAGAAAAGTTAGACTACTAAATATACCACCAACAGCCGAAAATTTTACCACCATAGAAACGTGAGGTTGAAGCTGAAGCACCATTGACAGATTTGAATTTTCAAGAGAGAAACTTCTGTGACTCCATCAATTAATGAAGGGGGTCCAATAATTATAAATAATAAAAATTTTATTATTTATAATATATGAGACTCATCATAATTAAAAAATATAAACTACTTGATTCACTATGTGCAAATGCCAGAGAATGCTGAATAATATGTCAGTGCCTTCCAAAATTCTATCAATTCAAAACTTTAAGAGTCTCCTCTCCTTACTCACCTTCACCCCCCCCCCCCCCCCCCAACTGTGTCTATATATGATTTAATTAATTTTATTTTAGGTTTATTTATTTATTTATTTTTCTTTTTATTATTTATTTATTTATTTAACACAAAATATATTTTTAAAGAAGAATACATGTAATAATACACAGAAAAAAATATATAGTGAAAAATATTTAAAAAAAACAGATTCTATTTTATTTTATTTTATTTTCTTAATAAATTGTTTTATTTTATAAAATAATTTTTTTTTGTTAAATTTATATTTTTTTTCTTTATATATCTATTTTCTTTTATTTGTTTAATAAATATTATATTTTTTTTGTTATTTATTTTGTTTTCATTTATTTATTCTCTGAAAATTTTCTAAATATGGTATGTATATAGCAAATGAAAGGATATAACTCTTAAGTGAAAAGACTAATTTTTTGGGTTTAAAGGGAAATGCATGTTCTTCAAGGAGAAAGAACATAACTTTAGGATGAAAGAATTTCATGAATGGTTATAACCCTTAAAGAATTGTCTACATTGACATAAGAGTACCTTTTCGAAGGCAACTCTCAATGTCTATAAATAAAGCATTGAATTCTCATTTTTCTTCACTCAATTTTCTTCCATTAATTCTTTTACAAGTTTTAGGCACATTAGAAAGTCTAAGATTTTCAAATTTGAGAGAGTTTCCATCATTTTATCCAAGTTCAAGTTCTTGAAGTAATGAGTCTCCCTTCTACAATAGATCCATCCAAGTAATTCTAGGAGAATGTTAGCCACAAGAAATCCGTAGAGCACCGAGACGGGGCTAATAAGTTTTTAAGGACACATGCAACTCGATTTGGTTCTACTTCATCATCTTCTACACAATTTTTCAGGATTTTCTAAGTTTCCAAGTTTAAGCTTGATTAAATATATGAAAATGAAAATTTATTTGAATAATGCATGTTAAAATTGATTTATAACACAAACAAAAATATTCTTAAGAACTTAATTGTCACGACCCCCTCCCTAGAGCGGGCCCAACCCTAGAAAGAGGTTCGCAGACTTCTTTAGCTCGAGCATTCTATATGTCAATCAACCACTCAAATGCACACAAATATTACATCACTTATTACAAATCCAAACAGTATACACAACTTTAGTGGTTTACGACACAATACCAAGGAAATAAATACAAAGGTGACACAAATGTCTGGTCCAACCCGAATATACAAATGTGGCACGTGGATCAAATCTGGTACTGCTACTACTACTGAACGGTGCAGACGGACTACCTGAAATGTTAGGGAAAAGGGGAGTGAGCTTAAAAAGCTCAGCAAGTAAACACTCATTCTCTCAACATGACCTCACCAACAAATAGGGTTATATATATGTATATATATATAATATAATATATGAAAATATCATATATTATAATATCATCTCGCACAATCATCCACAACAATACAAACATCCATCAAACATGTTGCTAATCCGGGTTTAGTATAACAGAGGATTGAAACCAATAGGAGAGTCCTCAATGACAAATCCCAAGGTTTCCAACCATATCAACTCGTAAAATGTGAGTGAAATATAATCAATGGGGGAGTCCCCGTATACCCCCAAATCAAAACCAATGGAAGAGTCCTCAATGAAAACTCCAATGTTTTCTATCATCTCATATCATCTGATGTATCATCACATCTCATCTCAAATCCGACCACCATTATACAAAACCCGGCAGCATAACACAACAGCACACATCATCAAAACACAATCACATCTCACATCCATCCATCAATCTCATCTCAACAATCATGATTTCATATTTATCATGCTTTCAATATCTCAACAAAATATATTTAATATAAATATATATAATTATAATATACTATTATATATACCGACTCTCACAAACAACCATCAATCATCAAACAATATGTTAAGAGAATCATCACAGAGTGTACTTACCTCTATCTATGCAAAAGCTCTGAATAAATCTATATCCTCGCCAAGAATCGAGCTCCAACGACCTCCAAATTTCACAAAGGAAGCGGCACTGGTCAGCAAACATCTCAAGGATCACAGCGACGGTGGTGGTAGGGGCTGAAATATAGCGGTTATCGACGATCGATGAAACACCGATAACAACCGTATTTTGCTCGTTTCTCAACAACCGAAGGGCCGATTTGGACAAACGAAGTGTCCAACTCGTGTATCTCGACGAGGGGAAAAATCTGGTCCGGGAGGTGTCATACACGCGCGGCGGCGCGTGGAGCGCGTGGTCAGCAGGTCGACGGTGCGTATCCGGCGCGTGAGGGCGCGTCCGGCGGTGTCTCGGCGGAGGTCCAGCGGCAACAGATTCGTATTGTCGAGAGGATGCTCCAGATTTGGTCACTTGCCTGAAACGGAGATCGGACGAGGTCGAAAACTCCATTTCTTTCTCTGTCCATGAACTTTCTCTCTCTTTTGGATAATCCACTCTTATCCTCTCGATTTCGATTCTATCTAAACACCAAGAAATCGCTCTCAAAAAAACTCTCTGAAATAATTCTCAAACCCCTGGAATTGTCTACAACACACCTCACCTTCCTCCCTCTAAATCACAACTCCAAAATCTTCTTACATGGCCATGATAAGAACGTGAGTGCCCTGGAAGAAACCCCAACCTTTGCAAGCTTGATCAAGCTTCTGAAACTTCTGAGATTCCATGAAAGACTCATCAAGTAATGAAGAAAATCAACACCGCCATGAAGAGCCTTAATCGGTGAAATCTGCATCAATGATTCACCCCCAAATAATAACATGATAATAATATATATATATTAGTGTAGGGTAGTATGAAGCTTTGTTTAAACAAATGTCGTTGTCATTGAAAGATAGCAAGCATGATTTTTATATTAGAAGATGTTAGATGGCGATAAGAGTAGTTGCTAATAATTTGAGTTTGTGAGAAAAAGACAGACAAAAGTAGTCGAGTGTGTTGGAGATAAGGGAAAGAATAATTAAGGTGGGGTTTTAAAGTTGAAGAAGCTCATAGAACGACAAGGAGTGCATGGACAAAGCAAGATATAGATGTGTTAAAAATTAATTGCATGGTCGTGGATTTAGCCATTTCTATTACAAAATGGTGGCAGCTAGCATTTTTTTTTTTTTTATAATAGAGTTTGAGTGGTGTAGTTGGGTGGTTGAGGTACGTGAGAAAAAATAGAAATGAATGGGATATTACAATAATATTATCTTTGTGTTGTAAAATTCGATTTGTGCATAATTCACGCATACTTGACATTACGGCAACTATATTTGGTTTCTAATGATGGTTTTCACGTCTGAAGCAAATAAATGCCTAATAGATTCATGTACTGGGAAAAAAATTGTTTGTTTCATAATCATGCATGCATTTTATTTTTTGGAAAAAAAAAATATCCAAATTTTTGAAAATGAAAGCAGCAAATGGGGGGCCATTATTATGCATGTTTGACTTTATTCCCATTAGCCATTTTGCATGTTTTGAGTTAATGAAAACTTTTTAAACTTTGTTACCGTGAAGATCATGCAAATCAATTTATTTTTGAAGAAACACGGAGAGAGCATAAAAGTCAAGTGTGGAAAAAAAAAATGGGTGCATGTGATTTGATTGTAACTATTTGACTATATATGTATGCTTTGGTTGGATTTGTTGCTGCAACTTTATTTTAGTATTTTGTGTGATGAAATAAAGAAACTTATGTAAATTTAATTTACATGTGTTGTACTGTCGAATCAAAGGTGTGAGAAAAATCGTGATCCTTAGATATAAATAAATAACTTCTAGGAAATTTTTTATTTAAAAAAAAAAATTAAAATTAACCAACAACCATAAATAATTATTACTGTAGTATTTTTATTTATTTATCTTTGTGATAAAAGTACCTAAAATTATTAAATACAATAACATCTAGCATAATGATCCTTATAATTTTTGACTTGGTATGTGTAATTAACTTAGGAAAATCATATAATGAAATTGTAAACTTAGTTATTATAGATTTAAGTTAATTAAAGTATTTTCAAATATCAAATATTAACATAATAATTTTTAAGTGATAAAGCTGAAATTATTTAATGTTTGTTGCATACTTGGTTGAGAGTTAAAAGTGCAGTTATACACAAGTAATTTGATCCAAACTTGAGTGCAGTTATATATATATATATATATATATATATAATATATATATATGTGTGTGTGTAAACACTAAAGATTGAATGCTGACATACTCACAAAGTGATTATTTACTCCAAAATCTTGTTTGTAAATTCTCTAAATATTTGTAGTATAAGTAGGACAGACATATCCCTTAACTAGTGCCTTATGGGGAAGACAGAAGGATGAAGGGACATGTCCTCTAAATTGGAAGGATGAATATCTAGGCTTCAAAAGACATAAGGGAATGGGTATAACCCTTAGGAGGGTTACACCCCAAACCAAAGGGTACCCTCAAAGGCACCCTTCCATGCCTATATAAAAGAGATTTTGGGTTCATTCTTAGGAGATAGAGAAACATATACAAGTTTTCCATTATCAAATAGAGTCTTTTTTGAGTCAAGAGAGAGTTTCCACCATTTTTCCTTGGTCATTTTCTTGTTAAAGAAGTGCCCCTTCTACAAGAAGCATCCAAGTAATTCTGGGAGAACGTTAGTCACAAGAAATCCATTGAGCACCGAGGCGGGGCTAATAAGTTCTTAAGGACAGAGGCAACTCGACTTGGATTCTGTTTCATCATCATCTTTAAGTTTCCAGGTTTTTCTAAATTTCATGGTTTATGTTCAATATTGATATCTTAGTATACATTTGATTGATTGATGCATGTTAATTTGATTTATTGACATAAATTCACCCACAATCTTAAGAACCTATTATATTATATGTGTTGTTAAATGAAATTTTACATGAGTTAATAGTCAATTTTCTGGAAAATGTGTTATGTGCATGAAAAATAAGCATGGGCGTTCGAACGCCCAACAAACGCGTAAGCAAAAAATTCAATTTTCATAGACTTGTTCGAACACGTATTTAAACGCAACTCGAACGCCAGTCTTCTGCCAAAGAACATTCGAACGCATTTACGAACGCATCACGAACGAGAACTCTTTGTAATACTTCGTTTGAACGCGTTTACGAACGCAATACGAACGTGAACTCTCAGGAATACTTCGTTCTAACGCGTTTACAAACGCTACACGAATGTGAACTCACTGAAAAGTTTCGTTCGAACGGATTGACGAACATGACACTAACAAAATTAATCCTAGAATTATTTTTGATTCAAAAATAATAACATACATTAGCATATGATATATGACATATATGCAATAATGTTAAATTAGTAAATCATATTTTGTATTATTATAAACTTGGTAGTATAGGTTTAAGTTAATATTAGGGTGTTCAATTATCACAAGCATACACATGGTGATAAAGTTGAAAAATTAATTGTGTGTTGCATACTTGGTAGAGAATTAAAAGTGTAACCATACACAAATAATTCCGTCCAAGCTTGATTGACTTATACTTCTATACACACATACAAATCTACACATATCTAATATTGTATTGTGAATTGAAGTGTAATACTAAGTTTGAATGTCTAAGATATTCTATTGAGAAAGTGTTTAAAAGATATTCTGACAAAAATGCGATAAGAGCCTTAGTGGGCAGGGATTTAAGTGGTTACTCTGGACCCCCCTCGTTCTTTGGGAATTTTCCTTTTATTCATTTATCATAAGAAACCATAGTCGTAAATTCAAGGACTTTTGTTATTTGATACTACTGTCCAATATAACAATGAATGGATTCTTAGTATATAACTTAAACCAGATCATACATTTGATCGTTTAGTAATTCATCTTTTGTAGGTTTATTGATTACTGTTGGATTTTCCAGTTACACCTGACTAGAGAAAATATCACAGTACTGATCGTTCATGGAGAAAAATCGGAAACGTTTGGTGGAGCAAACTTTAAACAATGGTAGAGTAAATTGTTATTCTACCTGACAACACTGTAGTTGGCTAAGTACCTCAAAGATACTCCGAATCCTGTGGAGGGAGAAACGGAAATAGCCAAGCAACTGCGAGAAGAGACATGGTCGTCAGACGACTTCTTATGCAAGAATTACCTCTTGGGAAGACTTGACAATACCTTGTACAATGTGTACTAAGGCATGAATTTTGTGAAGATTCTTTGGAAATCTCTCGAGAAGAAATACAAAACCAAGGATGTCGGACAGAAAAAATTTTATGTGGGTAGGTTCCTGGACTACAAGATGGTAGATTTAAGGATGGTAATGTCTCGGTTGGGCAAACTATAATTAATCATTCATGAAATATTGGATGAGGGAATGAAACTCTACGAGACATTTCAAGTTGCCACAATCATTTAAAGTTACCTCCATAATAGAAGGACTTCAGGAGCTCTTTGAAACACAAAAAGTAGCATATGAGTCTTGAAGACCTTGCAGTTCAATTGAGGATCGAAGAGGACAACAGAAATTCCGAGAATGCCAGCTATAAGACTATGGAGTCTAAGGCCAATATGGAAATGGTAGCAAGAAGAGAAAGAACAGTGGAGCTGATTCTTCCCAAGCAAACAAGAAGTTGAAGGGGAAATGCTACATCTGTGAAAAAAATGGTCACATGGCAAAGGAATGCAGACATAAGAAGTCTCAGGACAAAGGCAAGAAAAAAAAATGAGGCCCATGTCAATAAGGATGAGCAGCTAAATGATAAGATCTAAGAGATGAACTCTTAGCAGTTGTATCACTAGCCAACTTGGTTGGAAATCCGAGAGAATAGTTGGTAGACACTAAGGCTACTCGTCATATCTGTGCTGATAGCAAGATATTTTCCTCGTATCAGAAGGTCGATGGTGGCGATCATCTGACAATGGGAAACTCTTCAACCTCTTGAGTGGTTAGACAAGGCACAGTAGTTCTGAAGATGACATCTCGAAAAGAGCTTACACTGAAGAATATTTTGCATGTTCCTGATATTCGGAAGAACTTGGTTTCAGGTTCACTCCTTACCAAGAACTTGTGGAGGGAAGCCTTGCTTTCCGCCAACTACATTATGAAAAAACTACCTCACAAAATATTGGACAAGACACCATATGAAAGAGCTTACACTGAATAATATTTTGCATGTTCCTGATATTCGGAAGAACTTGGTTTCAGGTTCACTCTTTACCAAGAACTTGTGGAGGGAAGCTTTGCTTTTCGCCAACTACATTCTGAAAAAGCTACCTCACAGAATATTGGATAAGACACCATATGAATTGTGGAAAGGTCACGTACCTTCCTCCAAATATATGAAAGGGTGTGGGTGTCTCGTCAAAGTAATGGTTCATAAACCTAAGAAGGTTAGAATATGACCCAAGACTGTTGATTGTATATTCATTAGATATGCTCACAACAGTAGTGCGTATCGTTTCTTGGTACATAAGTCTGAAATTCCTAACATCAATCCAAATATGATAATTGAGTCAAGGAATGTGACATTCTTTGAAGAGACATTTCCTTGTAAGGAAAGACAAAGAACATAGTATCTCAAAAGAATTATTGATTTTTGTCAAAGACAGTGATCAAGTTGACCAAGAGTTGGATCAACATGGAAATGTTAAGCCAATTGAACCCAGAAGTAGCAAAAGAGCTAGAACATCTAAGTCATTTGGACCCGATTCTCTGACATACTTGTTAGAAACTAATCCTCAAACTATAAAGAAGCAATGTCTTTGTCGGAGGTACCTTTTTAGAAAAAGGTTATCAATAGTGAGATTGATTCCATCCTACAAAACCATACTTGGGAGTTGGTTGATCTTCCTCCAGGTTGTAAGCCACTAGACAACAAATGGATATTCAAACGGAAGATGAAACCAGATGGATCACTAGATAAGTACATGGCAAGACTTGTCATAAAATGTTATAGATAAAGAGAAGGGATGTTGTAGATCTCTAAGTACCGAGGATCGAATATAAAGCAAGAAATACATATGCGAATACAACGAGGAGTTGCGGAATACTCACATCGATCGGTTGAGCGACGCGGGAGGCAACAAAAATTATGTTTTCTGCCTCTGTCTTGCTCGGCAGTGAGCTGTGTAGCAGTCCACCATTTTCGGTTTTTGATGTCATCTTCCAAGCTCCAAGGTTCGTCAAACAATTCCCGGCTCATGGGTGGACTTCCCTATCACCTTCGCATGTCTCTCGAAGTGCTAGCTCTTGTGATTTTTGCCATAAAAATCATCACACTTGCTTACCATCTTCTCGGTATTTCCCAGAAAAACCAGTGAAGAAATCGCCCAAATGGGCGTTAGAGAGAAGTGGAGAAGAGAGAAGAGAGAGTTGAAAAAGTGTAAAAGTTAATTGATTTCTAAAATCAATTCAACATATACCAAAACATTTAATATATTAAATATCAATCAAGCTTTCAAAAGCTTTTCAACAACTCCCATCAAGTCACATCTTTCAATCAAGTTGTCAAGTCACATCACTCAAAGTGACAAGTGATTTGACGCTTGATGCGACTAATGATTTGACGCTTGATTTTACTTACGTGCCGCACTCGAATTCAAAATGCGAATGCGCTCGCAAACAATCCGGGCTCGGGTTCGCTAATTCCAAATTAACGAATTTTCCATTGCGACGTAATTAAATGATTTTGCCTAGAGAAATCACTATTCACGTCGCTAACGAATTAATTCTAAATTAACACGTTCGCCCGAATTAAAATCTAATTTTAATTCCGCGTCGAAATCCAATTTCGTTTAATATATCGAATATATTAATTTATCGATTAATTCCAAATTAATCGTTTTTCTCTCTTTAATGATATTTTATCCCAGATAAAATATCTCCGTAATTAATCCCAGATTAATTTTCTCTCTCATCTAATTAATCTCAGATTAATTAAAAGTGCGAGTCATACGTCATCGGTGAATCTTCGGGAAGCGACCCATGAGATCCCCGGATATTTTGGCAGTAAATTCGGTCGTCGGACTATCCGAACACGTAAGTACCTAGTACTACGTTTGTACTGATTTACAAGACAAGGTTGGCTTCTAGCAAAGCACCATGCCTACCCAATTCTCCATAAATATCCTTACATGAATAAGGATCTATATCAGGCGTAGTATACGTAGTATTGTGTATTTCGATCCAGTATCGGATGATCACATGCAAGGCCTGGGGCTGGTACAGTGTCTGCCCCGTACGAAACATGTATCGGATTACGAGCAACTAGTCTATTTATTATCGGATAATCATGACCAAGTCATATTATCCCGACGGTTGCAACCTTTTTAGAGAACCAGTTATGTATCCTTACACGATCATCATCTCCATATGAATGGAGTGATACTTCTGTCTTGACATCACACCCAACACACTACGATTCTCGATATACCCAGAAGAGGCGTACACAGAACCGGTTAAAGCCCTGGACGACCACAACCAAAGTATATTGATTTTCGCAAGTATTAGCGGTGCAAGTCTCAGGTTAAGACCGAATATACCTACCCTGATTTCGGACTTCCATAGACACATATTCATACTACCAATGGAATTCCGAGGGGGTCTATCCAGAGCGAAGCTGTTTCCCGTACCATCGGTAAAACACAACCGCCTATTACACTTGCATGAGTATCATATACCCAAATATATGAGAACTATGCTGTTGTGCCCTCACAACGGTCACAAGTGTAATACTAGTCTTTTACGCATTTATCGATGTCCAATCTCGATAATACTCTGACTAGGGATATTTAATGATTTATCCTTCGTGGATTGATATTGTCTCATATCATTCTCAATCCAAGAACAAATCATAAGGACCTCATATCATTTATACATCTAGGTGATCTAATCACAAATGATAAGAGTGCAATCTCCTTTTTCACATAGTTAATTTGTACAACAACACCATGATCTGTACAAATAGTGACACTATGGGTCGTAATTGTCCAACAATCTCCCACTAGGCCTATAGCCAGTCACTCGAGTGTCTAACACCCGAACTATGTACGGTTGGCTCAAACTGCTGAGAAAAGGTTTTCATCAGCGGATTTGCATGATTATCGTCTGATACGATTTATACGATCATCACATCGCCACGATGTATGATCCGAACGGATCAGATGAATAGTCGAAGTATGTATCTGGATCGGTGATGAGACCATTAATTCTTTAGCATGTGCTGACGCCTAGCTCAGCTGCTAACAGAACTATATCTAATCTAATTAGATTTATCGACCCAAATGGCTTCCATTGCTGTCTCAGCTGCAACAATAACCCGCATTTGTTGTTTATACGGTAACAGTATCTTGCTTGGAAGATTTCTAGCTCACTGTACCGTTATTCAAACTGTATAGTACCGTTATGCGACTTATAGTCGTTTTATCGGTTAGGAAACTTGTAACAGTGATCCCAGTCACTTCAAGTTCTCTTTCTCCATAGATTAAGACAGCATCTTAGTTCTCTAAGATACTAACGGATGTTCTTAACATCAATCCAGTGACTATCACTTGGATTGGCATGTTTGTGAATCCATATGCTCAAAGCGTATGAGACACCAGGTCGCGTACATTTTTCAATGTACGTGTTCTCGGAGAGTTTCAACAACTTTTAGATCTATCCCAGTAGATCTTTATTCCTAGAATAAAGGTTGTTTCTCCCAAGAATTCTACGGAGAATTATCTCGAAAGCCAAGCTTTCACCGATTGTTTTATGGGAATATCATTTCCAAGAAATGACATATTATCATTATTTATAGGACATCCACTGTCAGTGTGCTCCCACTAACCCTCTTATATACACAAGAATCATTTACGTTTTGAATTAAATCATAAACTATTATGATTACATCAAAATGATAATTCCAAGAACCTAATGCTTGCTTTAATCCAAACATGGATCGAATAACCTGCAAACATTGTTTGCTAGTTTTGGTACGACAAAATCGACAAGATGTTGTAAACATCCTCCAAAAGGTTTCCTTTTCAGGAAAGCGATTTTCCCGTTCAGCTGTCATATTTCATAAATGAAACATGCAGCTTAAGCAAGCATTATCCAAATGGATTTACCGTGGCAACAGGTAAAAGCTTGAATCGTAATCAACACAATGTTGATAACGATACCTTTCTGCTAAAAGCCTAGCTTATACGTTGTTATGTTGTCATCCATGTATGTCTTCCTTGAAGACTTATAAGTACCAATAGGCACAATGTCTTGCGGTAAATCAACTAATATCCAAACATAGTTGATATACATGGAATCCATTTCGGTTTCATGGCACTTTGCCATAATAGGGAGTCGATACCTTGTATCACTTCTTCATACGTAGTCAGTTGGTATTCCCCAAAAGATTGACATCTTTGTGAGGTGAGATCAGAAACCCATACCCCAGGTTGTTTTCTGACTCTCTCCGACTTACGTGGTTCTTGTGTATTCGAAGATTACTGGAATAGTTTCATCCCTGATAAACTATTTGTGTTCCATTAAGGAATCGGTGCCTGGAATAGTATTACTCCGATTTTCATCGAGTTTTACTATCCTTCCACTTACCACTGCATATAGGTATTCCTCTTAGGAAAACCGCATGGTGAGCAACAATTATAATTGTTCTCTTGTGAGACTGTATAAGTACTATACTTTGGTAACCCTAGGATAACCTACAATTGGCACTTATCTAATTTGGGTTTTAGTTTGGTATCATCCAAACGTATGCCTAACATTCCCAAATTATCAGGAATGAGAAAACCAGGTTTCTTTCCTGTTCATATCTAATATGAAATCTGTCAAATAGATTTTTATGGAACCTTATTCAAAATAAGTTATGCACTGTTTAATGCTTATTCGTTGAATGAAATGGTAGCTCAGAGCGACTCATGATTAACCTTATCATGTCCAACAAAATTCGGTTACTCAGTTCGGACACACCGTCAAACTGACGTGTTCCGGGAGGAGTCCTCATTGAAAGAATACTATAATCTTTCAAGTATATTAGAAACTTATTGCTTAAGTATTTTCATCATGGTCTAACTTTGACGATTTAATACTTTAGCCGATCTGTTTGTCTATTTCGTGTCGAAACTTTAAAAGTTTATTATTTGTGTTCTTCAAAAGAAACACATAACCATAACGCGATGCCACATCCGTAAAGGTCACGAAATATTCATATCCACCTCTAGCCTAGCTAGACATAGGCCCATTTGCTTCACTATGAACTAGGGCTAATAGATTGGTGGCATTTACACTTTTACCAAGTAAATGTGTTTTAGGCACTTTGCCCAATAAACTAGATTCGTAGACTTTATTTGAATGGAATCAAATCAGTCCAAGTACCCACTCTTCGAAAGTGTGGATATACGACTCTTGTTTAGTGGTGTCCCAGACTATAATGACACAAAAGTTTCATCTGATCAAATCAGTTTGAGCTATTTGTTTGTCATGTTATATGTTTGAGATTTATTTATATTCAAAATATAAATTCTGTTATTCACATCTAATGTGTTTATCTCAATATCATCTTTATATAATAAAACACTTTAGTGTTCTAGAATATAAAGGTTCACCCGCAGCGGGTTAAACACTGATATAAAGATAATGTTTCTAGTCAAACTAGTTACATTATAACAGTTTTCAAATTTAGGTACACACCCGAAGGGTAGTTCCTAAATTAGGTATCTATGGTTAAAACAGCGACAGTCGTCCCGTTTTCAATTCGCAGATTAATCTCAACTGAAGTCAGTATCCTGTTCATGGCAGATTCTAAACATCAGTACATATTTATGTATCATACTAACTATTTTAAAATCCAATTTCAATACTAGTAATGAACATAATATGACAAACATATTTTAAGTCAGAGCCTTGCCCCATCTTCGGTTCCTTCATGTCTGCTTTGTCCAAACGGCAGTCACGCTTCCGCGATCCCGTTTGCCACAATTTAGGCAGACATTTTGGGATATGTGATTACGCCCAAAAATAACTTGCGGCTATCGCAGTATAGCTGGGGTGTCGATTCCTCAGAGAGATGGATACATGGACTAATCTACTCAACAAAAACGTTAACGGTAACTAAATTAGAGAAAAGATTAAATATTAAATTGCGATGTAAATTAAATAATACGAAAAATTAAGAAAATTAATTAATGGAGAAATAGCAAAGCGTCAGGGTCCCCTCTTGTACCTATTACTTCTATTCCGTTATTGATTCGTTTTATTACACAATTGAGGATTTCACGTCCCAAACCCACAATCGGAGGATATTCAATTCTACTCAAATTAAAGTTCTAAGGTAATTATTATTCTATCTTCTCTACGTTCAAGCTCACAGGGTTATCGTTACAACCTATCCAACGACGACAATATACCCTCGGGCAATACTGCAGCAAAGGATGAACTCGCAAAACAACCTTAATCTATCACAACCAATCTTACCAACAACACATAGAAAAAGCGTGACTGAATCTATATGCCATTTAATAAAATAAGTTTTCAATTTAAAATACTCAAAATAATAAAGAGAAATATAAGATAATAATTATATTAAACGATTAAAACCATCCACAAATCAAATAACACAATAGAAATATAGGGTACAAGAGTTCGCCCTTAGCTTGCTTGGGGAGTTAGTTCCGCATGCCGAATGACGAAATAACAGAGATGAGTCCGAGAAACATTATTTAATTCACTCCCTGGTTGCTTCTGGTTCACGAACTGCTCTCGGCAAAATAGTCTTCTGCTTCCTGGACTGCGCCACTATCCTTTCGGTGCAATCGGCAGCTTCCTCTGGTTCACGGTGCTCAGTCCTCTTTCTCGGCTGTGTAGGGTTTTCTGGTCTCGGCAGTGGGCTCACTAAAGGCTGAGCAGCTCTCCTTTTACTCTCGGCAGTGCAACCTCCTCTGCTCCTCTTTGGCTCGGCAGTGGCAGTCTCCTTGTGGCCCCCCGGTAGTGGCTTCTTTCCTTCTCGGCTGACTCCTTCTCCCTCACTGGCTGATTGTTCTCCTCTCGGCAACCACTCGGCAACTCAGCTTCCTGGCAGTGGTGCACTCCCCACACGGCAGTGCAACTTCTCCTCTATTCAACTCTCGGCAGTGGCTTTGCACAAGTTCAGCAGCCCTCTCTTCCCTCTGCCTGGCCGAACTCCTCCTCCCCTCTTGTCCTCTCGGCACTTTAGGGTTTTTATCTTTTATTTTCGCAGCCTCCCCTATGCGCACAGCCCTCCAAACTTTATTGTTTTATTACTAGCCCAACATGGGCTGCTTATTGTTGGCGTGAGGCTCTCGGCAGATTCTTCTTTACTCTGTGCGCAGCATGGGCTGCTCCATGCCACCCAGCTTTCTCCTTCTTCACGTGGCTTCTTGTTTATTTTGTTCAGCATGGGCTTTCTTTATTTTTTTTTTATTCTTTTTAAATCTTCTCTCTCTTGTTGTTGTATTTGTCTTCATTTGCCCATCCTTTGATTTTCTTTCTATTTAAAATCAAGCCCACAATTAGCACTAATACGTGCAACCCATGCTCAAAGTTGCTCTCTGACTCGGTGAAGACTGTCTCACGTGGCCACGCCCCTTTGTTTTTAAATTCTTCAATTATGCGCTAGTGAAACGTTTTGGGCCCATATTTTTCATCCTGCAAAATAAGTAAGAGATAGGTAAAATAATTTAAATAATTAAATATTTACTAAAATAATATTACGATAAAATTATAATAAAAATATACTATATAAAACCTAATATTGAAAACTTTGTAAATTAATGTAATGATAAATATTATAAGATAAAATATAAAATATATAATTAAATACTGAACAATAAACTCGAATAAGTGATGTTCAAAGTACATTTTCATACACTTATCAATATGTCATTTATCTTCCTAGAAGATTATAATAATTTTGCCTTTGCCTTTTTCAACATTTCAGAAGCCTTTGACCAAGCCTTGGGTTTCTAGAATATCGAAGTAAGGTGCGCCTTGCGCTACTTACCTATTGCAAATTTTGACTTTGTCTCCTTGAGAATAGTCATTAATTCTCCAAGAATTATTTATTGCAATTTAGTACTTCTTAGATCTATAAATAGATCTATGAAGATCCTTCAATTTCTTTATCATACTTTAAGGATCTAATCCTTATTTTTGATTAAGAAATTAAGGAGTCTAATGCGACAAGCTTAATGGATTAAGCACTAAAATTATCATCACATAAATCTTCCAAAGATTATGCTCCACTATGTGCTTAATTTCTGGCTTAGGCCTAATATGTTATTTTATCAAATAAAGTAACTTATTAGTTTCCAGGACCATCCTGAAATTTTATTCCCAATTTGAAAATTAAACCATTTAAATACATTTTCCCTAGGATTTTGTTTCAAATGTCAATCTTTCAATTTATCTTGATTTTAATAGTCCAACTATTTAATCAACGATTTAGGTACTTTTAAATATAATGATTATTATAGTCCAACTATATTAATCAACTATACTTTAATAGATTAAAATCAATTATATTGATTACTATAATCCAATTATAAAATCAACTATAAATGAATAGTTTGAATATAGTCCAACTATTTATTAAAACAACATTTAAATATTAGTCCAACTAACATTTAATTTATTTGACGAATGATATTTGATTTGAGCGCGTATGGCAAGTAATTAAACGAATATTGCAAATTCAATTCTTGCCTCCCACTATTTTTCGTCGAGCCTCTAACCCTCTGTCGAGTACTCGGGAAACCGTGTTTCCTAGCGGGCTAGGATCCCGTTAAATATCACACAATCTTGACTTTGACCAACAAATTGTATGATAATTATTTAGGTAGATCTCTAAGATCAATTAGATCCAATCCAATTCCTAGATCCAGTAGTGGGACGTCCAAGTACGAAACATATATCTTATATATGCCAATATATCAAATATATTACCTAACATTTTTCCTCTGAATCAACTAAGCCTTGGCTTTGGCACAACAAACTTAGTGATCCCAGTTAAGCGTGACCCAATGACCATGGAAAGCTTCATAATCAATGTCGATGGACAAGAAGTGGTCTTGACTTTGGCCAACAAACCACAACTTGGACAAGACACCAATATGGAACAAAACCTTCGTGATTCAAACACATCCTCGACGGACAAAGGCCTTGACTTTGGCCAACAAGCCAATGCCAGTCTCGGATCTTGAGTGAGAATCACTCAATGGAAGGAAAACGCTTAATATTTTGCGAGGATTTTTCGAATGCAAATTGGCAACCAATTTATTATCTTTGTTAAGGTCTCATCATCAAACACCCTTAAACATGCATTCTAAACACATAATAAAGCGCATATGAATAAAATAATAATGATATGCGGATGGATACTTTACACAATGATCCTAGATCAAATCTCTCACTTTCTCTCTCCCGCTAGCACATGTATTTACTTCTACCCGTTACACTACACTTCTAAAGAAACCTCATTTACATTGAAGGGAATAGGTGAGAAGAGAATACAAAGAGTAAGGAGGTAATAAGGCTGGACACACAGGTCCAATTAATAAATCAAATTTATTACAATAATTTCTAAAATTTCCCCACCCATCTAATCCATCCGATATACATTATTCATGCATCGCAACCATGTATTCACACAAGCATGTTATCAATCAATCTAATCAAATTAATTAATTTGATAATTAGTGACCATCCAATGTTCAAACAATGATTTGATTTTGCTCGAGTCAAACCCGTTTTGCGAATAAGTACTCAAAGTACGAATTCTCGAATTAAATTAAACTACAAAATTAATCCAATTCAATATGTATTTAATACTAATTCACTATTTAATTCCAATTAAATACTACACTTTATTAATAAACCTTTTACGATTTAAATTCCAAATTTAATCGCTACGGGTCTCAAAGCTTGATTAACGTCCAACGTCAATTTAATTAAAGTCCAATGGGCTTTTAATTAATTTCTTGAGGCGTGGACTTTTGGTCAACTCGGGTCAAACCGATAACCAAAGTCCAATCCAGGAATTACCCCATAAGCCCAGAAATCAATTTTGGCCCATTAGGCCCAATTAAACTTTAAAGGTCAATTTGTCACATTTGGGCTTTATGGAAGCGGTTTTGGGCCCAATTGGATCCAACCAATTTAGCCTAAACCCAACTTAGTACAACCAAGCCCAATAAGCCCAATAACAACATTACAAGCCAAATCCATTTTTAGGCCAATATAATTAAATTACAAAAATTCCAAATTCCCAATTTAATTACACAAAGTGTATAACATAATTAATTACCCAATTAACATTCTAAACATCATTAGCCTAATTAATCATACTTATTAATATTAAATCATGTCCAACATAATTTAACAAAAATCAAACCCATATACATGCTATATTGCTCTCGGCCAAGGGGAAATTTTATGTCCAAATCAAATTCAATCCAATTAAATCCAATTCAACATTAAATCAATATCCCCAACATGATTCTAACTCATCCAATGAATCAAAAAACAAAATTCCAAGACAATAAGGGCTAGTGTAGGATTCGGCCAAGCCATCCAAAAGGGGGAAAAATGATCCAATCATAATTTCTTCAAATTGATCCAATCAATCCTCAATTAAACATGTATTAAGCATACTAATTCATCAATTTCATTAAAACATGCTCAAATACAATTTACCCAAATTTTAAGCCCTAATCATATTTCATGCTTTTCAATCGCTCTGATACCATTGTTGTAGATCTCTAAGTCCCGAGGATCGAATATAAAGCAAGAAATACATATGCGAATACAACGAGGAGTTGCGGAATACTCACATCGATCGGTTGAGCGACGCGGGAGGCAACAAAAATTCTGTTTTCTGCCTCTGTCTTGCTCGACAGTGAGCTGTGTAGCAGTCCACCATTTTTGGTTTTTGATGTCATCTTCCAAGCTCCAAGCTTCGTCAAACGATTCCCAGCTAATGGGTGGACTTCCCTATCACCTTCGCATGTCTCTCGGAGTGCTAGCTCTTGTGATTTTTGCCACAAAAATCATCACACTTGCTTCCCATCTTCTCGACATTTCCCAGAAAAACCAGTGAAGAAATCGCCCAAATGGGCGTGAGAGAGAAGTGGAGAAGAGAGAAGAGAGAGTTGAAAAAGTGTAAAAGTTAATTGATTTCTAAAATCAATTCAACATATACCAAAATATTTAATATATTAAATGTCAATCAAGCTTTCAAAAGCTTTTCAACAACTCCCATCAAGTTTTTACAAGTATATAATGGATTGGTTGTTTGTTTTGATGTTGACTTTAAATTTAAAACAAGTAAAAATAGCACGAAAGTAGATTAAAGAAAATTCAATATTATTAAACTATCCAGGGTTGTGAATCTTTCCAATTTATTTTAAGGATGAAGTAGTTATCTCATGTTTGTGTAATATATTGGTTTACTAACCTGGAATACGAAATTATGCAAAAGCCTATGTCGATGGTCAGATGCAAATACCCAGTGTAACCCAATTAATCATATTTCTATGTCAACCCAGTTACCTGAATTCATTAAGATTAAGTTCCAATTATGGTTACCCCTGCCCGACAGGTATATGTATATCCTGTAAGGAAATCTATTGAAGGCTTATCTATCCTCAAGGAAGATCGTGGGCTATTAAGTCTAAGGCTGAAACCTAAAATTATGTTGTCAAGTTTATTTTAACTTTACCAGATCAATCTTATTAATGGCCAGTTAACAAGAAGCATTAAACTTAAGACTTAATAAATAAACATTTATATTACCCAAGACATGAAATAACCCCTTATAAACCGGTGATATTGGAATTCACTACAGCCCCAGATAACTGGTTTAGTTACCACTCATAACTAAGGCTAGTAAAAACTTAAATAAAATAAATGACATAAAGTAAATGCTGGAAAGTAAATGCTGGAAATTAAATAAAGTAAATGCTGGAAAGTAAATACTGGAAATTAAAAAAGGAAAAGTACAAAAAAAGAAAATGTTGGGGATTAGAGGATCCACTTTTATTACTTCTATTTTAGATATCTCCCTTATTATAATATATTAACTTTGCGTGATATTACCAATCGACCATATAGGCGGTATCCTGATTAAGTCAAATTAATAATTAATTCCAACCGACCATACAGGCGGTATCCAGTTTAGTCAGGTTAAACTAATTTTATAATTAAGTCCAACCGACCATAAAGGCGGTATCCTCATTAAGTCATGTTTTAAATAGTGTATATATTATAATTAAGGGAGATTAATCTAAATATTAGTAATGAAAGATTTACCTTTCACCCCAGCAGGGGAGAGTTACCTCCTCATTACTGAAAAGTAAAAACTAAAAAGTAAAGAAAGGAAAGTACTATTGCGTAAAAGTAAATAAAATTAAATGCTGAAAGTAAAGACTGAAAAGTAAATAAAAGAAAGTATTAATGCGAAAATTAAATACTGAAATTTGTAAATAAATAAAACAAGATACAATCTTCTTAGTATTCTTAAAGAATTCCTTAGAAGAAAGCATGAATTGAATTCTGAAATTCGGCCTCAATTTATAGGCAAAATTTGGCCTCACACGTCGCGACGCGTGGAACATTGCACGTCACACCGCACCGTTGATTGAAGACACGTGGCTTGGCTTTAGTGAGATAGTGAAGCGTGGTGTCGGCTCAATGATTAACTGAATTATTGGCTCGACATCACGACACGTAAGGGTGTGCGCGTCGCGACGCTGACGTCAGCATGACATAAGAAATGACGTGTTTTGTCGGCAGCATGTGATGGTGACACCTGTCTGGCGCACGTTAGCAAGATGCATTTTAGTAAAATTTCTCGGATTGTGACACGTGTCTGGCTCATGTTAGTAGTCTCTGGCACATATTAGCAAGCGGCACATTTTAGCACGACACATTTTAGCTGGAAATTTATATTTTTACTTTTTTTTGTCCGTTTTCAACTATTTGGCCTCCGAATTGCCTCCAGAGAGCCCTCACGAGACCCACAAACGTCAAAATAAAACTAATGTACACAAAAGAAAAAATACGAGAGAAAATAGAATAAACAAGTTAGTGACTAAACATGTGAAACTTCATATCCAAGTTAAGAGTTGTTTTCTTTCTTTCTAAATTACCGAATAAGTAAATTCTCTGATTATTTTTAACATTCTTCATATACACAGCTAACAAGGTATTAATCATGTCATTGTGCCCACAATATTCGTAAGTGTAGTTGAAAAGAGAGGAATATTTTTGTCCTAAAGTTATATCATAATTCACATTTTTTTAGCAGTATAATATTTTTCTGATTTTTCCAATTTTTTATTTTTTTTATTTTTTTTATTTATATACAATATCTTTCATCCATGTAGCGAGCTTTACGCCAGTGACTTCCAAATCAGTTGGCTTTAGGGCACTAGGTATTAAGACACCCCTGCAGACTTAATTACTCGGATTTCATATATATAAATTTTTTATAACATCTTCAATCCATGTAGCGAGCTTTGCGTGCATATTTATAGCAAACACCCATTCTTTTTGCTCTTCTCTTTTTAGCATAGGTGCTTCTTCCTAAACCAGTTAGATATGAAACAAAAGAGTCAGATGACTCACTTGCCAATCGAACCCGTGCTTCAATAATCCAACGAATGTCATTATGAATACCTTTGATTATCAGAAGTCTCATTTGTTCCAAGCGAGCTTTGTAGACTTTTATAAGAGATTTTTTAGGGAGAGAATGAAATTGCTTGTGAAGATTGCGAGAACTTCTTCCATTCTGAAATGTGACTTTACCTTCAAAATTAAACACACATAAATAAAACACATCAAATCTAAATATATATACATGTTGCATGGGTTGCCTCCCTGCTAGCGCTAAGTTTAACGTCCTCAGCTGGACATGACTGCCCGAACATTAGGCTAGATCTGAAAGTGTGACACTTTCTTTTTGTCGCTCAAATGATTCTCCCCAGCAGTGTTTGACACACTGACTATTAACTTTGAATGTTTCATTGGTGTTGGGATCAAGTAACTCAACATCTCCATATGGTAAAACCTGAGTAATCACAAATGGACCTGACCACCTCGATTTCAACTTCCCAGGAAAATGTTTCTGCCTTGAATTATATAACAACACTTGTTGCCTTGGTTTCATTTGTCTGCGCACTATTTTTTGATCATGTCATTTCTTGGTCTTTTCCTTGTATAATCTGGCATTCTCATAAGCTTGTAGGCGAAATTCCTTCAATTCATTGAGTTGATGAAGTTATTTCTCTCCTGCTGCTTGTAGATCAAGATTTAACTTCTTCAGTGCCCAGTGCGCCTTGTGTTCAAGCTCCACTAGCAGATGGCACGCTTTCCTAAACACCATTCAATATGGGGACATACCAATGGGTGTCTTGTAAGCTTTCCGGTAGGCTTATAATGTGTCATCTAGTTTTGTAGACCAGTCTCTCCTTATTGATCCAACAGTTCTCTCCAAGATTCTTTTTATCTCATTGTTTGAAACTTTAACTTGTCCATTTGACAGGGGATGCTAGGCAGTGGCAACTTTATGAGTAACTTCGTATTTAGATAGGGGTGCATCGAAGTACTTGTTGCATAAATATGCGCCACCATCACTGATAATCGCCCGAGGTGTTCCAAAGCGAGTGAAAATATTCTTTTTAAGGAATTTATCACCACTTTTAAATCATTTGAAGACAGTGCTATTGCTTCAACCCATTTGGAGATGATTCTACTGTAACTAGTATGTACGGGTTTCCGAATGATGGAACAAAGTGTCCCATAAAATCAATTCCCCATACATCAAATATCTCTACTTCCAAAATATTTTGCAGAGGTCCTTCATTTCTTCTCGAAATATTTCCCGTTCTCTGGCATCTGTCACATTGAAGAGCAAATAGATAAGCATCTTTAAAAAGAGTGGGCCAGAACAAACCTGATTGTAGGACTTTGGCTGTAGTTTTATTTCCCCTGAAGTGTCCGCCGTATGGTGATGAATGACAATGTTGCAAGACACTATTGACCTCCTCCTATGGAACACAACATCTCAGTAATTGATCAGCACAGTGTTTGAACATGTATAGCTCATCCCAGACATAATGTTTGACTTCTTTGAAGAACTTCTTCTGTTGTTGAGTTGTTCATTCCAACGACCATTTTTCCGATACTATGTAGTTGACATTGTCAGCATACCAAGGGACATCATGCTGTTTTATGGCAAACAACTGTTCATCTGGAATAGTTTCTTTGATTGTCATTTCATTGCCAGTTGTTTCTCCATTCTCGAGCCTCGATAAGTGATCTGTCAATTGGTTTTCTGTCCCTTTCCTGTCTCTGATTTCCACGTTAAATTCTTGTAGTAGAAGTATCCAACGGATTAATCTGGTTTTGGCACCTTTCTTCTCTATCAGATATTTGATTGTTGAATGATCTGTGTAGACTGCCACTTTGGGACCCAGGAGAAAGGAACAAAATTTATTAAAATCGAACATAATTGCAAGCAACTCATTTTCAATTGTTGTGTAGTTGAGTTGAGCTTCATTCAAAATTCTGCTGGAGTAATAAATAGTGTGGAAAATTTTTACTTTACGTTGTCCCAAAACTGCTCCTATGGCTAAATCACTAGCATCGCACATCACCTCAAATGGAAGGGTCCAGTCTGGTGCTACTATGATGGGGGCAGAGACCAGTTTCTGTTTCAAGATTTCAAAAGCTTCATGGAATTCTTTGGTGATGTTGAAAGGCACATCTTTCTCCAGAAGATTTCACAGAGGTTTAGCAATCTTTGAGAAGTCTTTGATAAATCTCTTATAAAAGCCAGCATGTCCGAGAAAACTCTGAATCCCTTTAACAGTTGTTGGTGGAGGTAGTTTTTCAATTGTCTCGATCTTTACTTTATATACCTCGATCCCTTTTGTGAGATACGATGTCCCAGGACGATGCCTTCATGCACCATGAAGTGGCATTTCTCCAAGTTGAGTACTAGGTTGGTATCTTCGCATTTTGTAGCACCTTTTCTAGATTTTGTAAGTTGTGGTCGAAAGAGTCTCCAAACACCGAGAAACCATCCATGAAAACCTCCATACTTTGTTCCAGCATATCTGAGAATATGGCTATCATGCAACATTGAAATGTGGCAGGAGCATTACATAGTCCAAATGGCATCCTGCGAAAAGCAAAAGTACCATACGGACATGTAAAAATGGTTTTCTCCTGATCTTCTAGGGCGATGGAAATCTGATTATATCCCGAATATCCGTCTAGAAAACAATAGAACTCATGTCCCGCCAATCTGTCTAGCATCTGGTCAATGAATGGCAGCGAAAAAATGATATTTCCTTGTTGCTTTGTTCAGCTTCCTGTAGTCCATGCATACTCTCCATCCAGTCACTATTCTTGTTGGAATCAGCTCGTTCTTGTCGTTTGTGACTACAATAATTCCTCTTTTCTTTAGCACACATTGCATAGGGCTCACCCACATGCTGTCAGAGATGGGGTAGATGATGCCATCATCCAACCATTTGATAATTTATTTTTTCACGACCTCCTTCATGATTGGAAATAATCTCTGTTGATGCTCCACTGTAAGATTGTACTTGTCATTCATCAAAATTTTCTCAATAGTTGATAAAACTAAAAACAAAAGGAGAAAAAAGAAAAATCAAAATCAAAATATAGAAGTGTGTGACAAAATCTCTAAAGTGTTTAGAGATTTAATTTATGTGAGTCAAGCCCACACTTATTTCCGTTAGTTGTGAGACATAGTACGAAAGACTTTGTGGTGTCGAAATTTTATTTTCATCTCCAGCTTGATTTCTTGTTCACGGCAGTGAGGCTATATTGCTCACTACTGACCATATCTTGGTGAAACGGAACCCGGTTTGGTTTCGTTTTAATCCAGAATTTTTGGGAAATAGTTTGTGATGTTTTGGGGCAGTGTTGGGGATGTTTTCAAGTGAAAAATCAGAAGAAAAACACAACCTAAGCCCACTCATTTTAGGGGCTGATTCTGTAGTGCATTGGGCGCATATCAGGTGTTAAAATAGTCTAATTTTGAGCTGCTGTTCGGGGGCTATTTCGGGGCTGAAATTTTGTCAAAAAAAAAAAAGCAAAATTTCAGTATACCTGCTGGTTCCATTCGGGAAAAGGAGGGGAGAAGCAAAATTTTTTTCAAGTCTGATCCGTGTGACTAAGACGCTTCCGCTGCGCAAGGAAAACGTTTCATACAATTGGCATCGAGAGCGAGATTGAAAAATGTTCTTAACTCTTCTCTTTTTCATTTAAAGTTTCTGTTTTTAATATATTTATATGAGTTATAAATATGATATGCATATTTAGATGAGTGGCCATAATATAATATTCATATGATGAATGTTTTTATTATTTCATGTGATGAATGGATTTTGCATTGGTCGTAAATTTATCCTGCTCTTATTTTTGTAGTTGGTTTTGTTTTTGGGATGTAAGGCCATAAGGCCATTGTTTATCATTGTTGTAATTTTATTTTCCTATGTAAAATTTCAATTATTGTAATTTGGAGCACCGAAGTCGCAAAAGGAGCCAACACCACATTGGAGCGGGATTTGAAGACCAAGAGATGCCTTGGTATATTTGTTGTACTAATTAGATTAGTATAGGAAAAATAAGAGCCCGGTTAATGCAAAAATAATTTTGTGTTATATGTATGTTTATTTCGAATTATTTGAATAACATGTCATATAGCTTAGGGTGCCCACTCTTGCATTTTACATGCCATAACATGTTTTAGATGCATTATCATTATAGACATAAAATATGATTTTATTTAATTTAAAGTGTTTAAATTAGAATATGATAGCATGGAAATCAATTAATTGGATTAATTGGATTTATGGTTTAAAATTGGAATTCTAATATAATAGTCTTAATTAGTGCATAATAAATTCCATTGGTATATATGATGGAAACCCGGATATAGCTTAGGGTGCCTACTATTTCATTTTACATGCCATAACATGCATTGGATGCATAGTCATTATAGACATGAAATATGATTTTATTTGATTTAAAATATTTAAATTAGATTATGATATGCATGGAAAAATAATTAATTTGATTAATTAGTTTTATGGTTTAAAATTTGAATTCTAATATATTGGGCTTAATAAGTGCAAAATAAATTCCATTGGTATATAGGATGGAAACCTGGACATAAATTCCATAGCCGAATCCGAATGGACGGTAATATGGTCTGCACTCGGGATACAATTCCATGTACCATTGGATTTTATAACGCACTAAGATTAATTAAATAGTTTAATATAAATCTTGACCTTTTTTGGATTCTAAAATTTTAAACCTATTAGTGTTCTAATATTTTAAGAGTTAAAATATAATAGGTCACTAATACCACTCTAATTAAATTACTTTAATAGAATAATACTATTAGTATAGACTAATGGAAAGTTAGTGATATAAATTTTAAGAGTAAATATTGGTTAAATTACTAACATCAAACTAGTGTAAATAAAAGATATGATTTAGCCGCCATAATTTCATCCACACTAGTTAAAATAAAATATTAGATATTTTATAGATAGAAACCTTTTTAAAAAAAAATAGTGAGTGGGAGAGGGATATACGACAGTATATCATGCGATCTCCGTTGTTAGTCCGAAAATGTGAGATTCAAAAGGCGCCTCGAGACGGCTTTGCTTTCGTCCCTCTACAGATGGTGTCCATTTTGGGTCAATATCAGGTTTGGGTTCTGAGAGGATAGAGATTCTAGATGTATCTTGTTAACTGACCTACCCTACGGTGGCACTTCACTTGCTAAGTCCAAGAATCCTAAAACGACGGGTCACACTCACAAAGGAATAATTAACTGTTAATAAAATTCCTTGATCGAATGAAACAGTAGTTGTTTATATAGTAATAAGAGTTATTCCCGCATATATTAAATCGACTGAGACTGTCTCGATCTATCATGCAAGTACTTGACCTACCCTACGGCGGCACTTACTTATATGATGATAGATTTCTGTGGCATAGTAATTCTCTTAGGTTTCTAATTCGTTATTCATGGTTCATGCATCATGTTTAATTTTATTCTAAAATTGTTTGATGATTTTAATATGCGATGAATGAATGTTAAATGCATGTTTATTTCATTTATCAGCCATGGTTTCACCAATTATTTCCATACTCCCAAACGATATATTAACATGAGAAAACTATTTGAAATGAAAAAGTAACATGAACGCTATCCTGGTATGCGAAGACCTACAGTTTTTCCTGACGGATGAGAGTCCTCCTGAGCCAGCCAGAAATACCGGCCAATCTGTGAGCGATACCTATCAGAAATGGGTCGCGGTAAATGAAAAAGCCTGTTGCTACTTGCTAGCAGGGATGTCCGAGATTCTTGCTGCAAAGAATGAATCTATGGCTCTAGAATCTCAGATGATGGGGTCATTACAGGGCATGTTTGGGCAGCCTTCAGAGCGTCAACGTCATGAGGCCATGGTCTCAGCGATGACTGCTAGGATGAAGGATGGGACATCAGTCCGGGAGCATGTCTTGAGGATGATAACCTATCTCAACACTGCTGAAACCCATTGAACTCGTATTGACGACCGGAGCCAGGTGACCATGATTATGGAAACTCTTCTGAAGAGTTTTCTATAGTTAAAAAGCAACTATGTTATGAACAAGTTGACTTTTATATTTACCCAACTGTTTAAGCCCAGTGCTAAGGCAAATGTTTTCGAGTCTTCAAAATCTGCAAAGATAAAGAAGAATAACACTGGGAAGGTGAAAGGTATAACTACTTTATGTACGTAAAGACCTTGCTGAAGGTAACTTTACTTTGAGAGCTAGGACATGGGATGCTGTTTCAGTAAAGTAGTGGGAGTTATCAGTTTTCAATTTTTTCAAATAAAAGTTATTTGAATTTAAATAAAGTGGTGTTTGTTTCTGTTTTGTCATGGAAAATTAATTTCTGTTTCAAAAATATTGCATGATGGTTATCATTTTATCTAATAATAATAGTTATTATTTCAAATTGGATTACCTATATGCTAAGGAAACTATGAGATAACTTGTATGTGTTAAGACCGTTAACACAAAAGGCTGTGCTCAATACTGAAATGTTTTAGGTTGAGAAACCTAAGAGTAAACAGTAAAAGATTTCTCACGATAACACATATCTGTGGCATCTTTGGCTTGATCATTGTTAGACAATTATGACCCATAGCGTCACTATTTGTACAGATCATAGTGTTGTTGTACAAATTAACTATGTGACAAAGGAGATTGCACTCTTATCATTTGTGATTAGATCACCTAGATATATAAATGATAAGAGGTCCCTGTGATTTATTCCTGGATTGAGAATGATACGAGACAGTATCAGTCCACGAAGGATAAATCATTAAATATCCTTAGTTAGAGCATTATCGAGATTGGACATCGATGAATGCGTAAAAGACTAGTATTACACTTGTGAGCGTTGTGATGGCACAACGACATAGTTCTCATATATTTGGGTAAAGGATACTCATGCAAGTGTAATAGGAGGTTGTGTTTTACCGATGGTACGGGAAATAGCTTCGCTCTAGATAGACCCCCTCGAAATTCCATTGGTAGTATGACTATGTGTCTATGGAAATCCGAAATCAGGGTAGGTGTATTTGGTCTTAACCTGAGATTTGCACCGCTAATACTTGCGATAATCAATATACTTTGGTTGCGGTCGTCCAAGGTTTTAACAGGTTCTGTGTAAGCCAATGCTGGGTATATTGAGAATCGTAGTGTGTTGGGTGTGATGTCAAGACGGAAGTGTCACTCCAGTCATATGGAGATGATGATCGCGTAGGGATACAGAGCTAGTTCTCTAAAAAGGTTGTAACCGTCGGGATAATATGACTTGGTCATGATTATCCGATATTAAAGAGACTAGTTGCTCGTTATCCGATATATGCTTCGTACGGGGCAAACATTGTACCAGCCTCAGGCCTTGCATGTGATCATCCGATACTGGATCGAAATACGCAATACTACGTATACTACGCCTGATATAGATCCTTTATTCCTATAAGGATATTTCCGGAGAATTGGGCAGGCATGGCGCTATGCTAGAAGCCAACCTTGTCTTGTAAATTGGTATAAACGTAGTACGAGGTACTTACGTGTTCGGATAGTCCGACGACCGAATTTACTGCCAACATATCCGGGGATCTCATGGGTCGCTTCCCAAAGATTCACCGATGACGTATGACTCGTACTTACGTGAGCGAACCCGAGCCCGGGATTGTTTGCGAGCGCATTCACATTCGAATTCGAGTGCAGCACGCAAGTCAAATCAAGCGTTAAATCGCTAGTCGCATCTAGCGTCACATCAGTCGTCAATCAAGTGATGGATGTCTTCTATTTTGAGTGATTGACACCAGTCACTATTCATTGATTGATGGGATTTGATGTTGGTGGTTGTAAGCTTTAATTAGCTTGACTTTTTTGGAAAAAGAAATTGTATATGTTTATTTGTTTTTTGAAAACAAATATATAATACACATTTTTTTGGAAACCATCTCTCTTTATTCACTTCTTCTCCCTCTCATTTTCGGCCTTAGAGGCATTTTTTATTTCTTCTGGTTCAGTTACTGCCGTGAGCTGAAGAGGAAAAATGGGAAGCAAAAGTCGCGCTTTTTTGGCAAAATCGGGAGTGCTAGCACACTACGAAGTCATGCGAAGGTGATAGGGAAGTCCACCCATGAGTCGGGAATCGTTTCGCAAAGCTTGGAGCTTGATTCTTGAAGCTTGAAACTGAAAATGAGAGTAGCAGTGGACTGCTCACTGCCGTGAGCCTTGGTGAGCAGAAAAGAAAATTTGTTCATCAAAGCGTCGCTCAACCGATCAATGTAAGTATTCCGTGACTTTCTCGATTGTATTCACACATGTTCATGCTTGTTTATTGATCTTGGGATGCTTAGAATCTCCAACAATGGTATCATGAGCAAGGAAAAGCATGAAAATATTTAGAGTTAAAATTTGGGTAAAATGAATTTGAGCATGTAATTATGAAATTGGATGATTAAGTATGCTTGAATGTGTTTTAATTGATGATTGATTGGATCAATTTGATTAAAAATTATTTGGAACAAATTTGCCCCAAAAATTTGGCATGGCCGAATCTAGTGCCCTAAATTTGATGTCTTGGGATTTTTGATTTTTGATCATTGGATGTTTTGGAAATCATTCGGGAATATGATTTAATGTCGATTGTGGAATTAATTGGATTGAAACCAAATCGGATATAAAATCCCCAAATTGCCGAGATCAATATAGCATGAAAATGGGTTTGATTTTTTGATAAAATGTGTTGGACATGTTTTGTTGTTAATGAGCATGATTAATTGTTTAAATTGATGTTTTAGAAATGTTAATTTGGGTGATTAATTGTGTTATACACTTTAGGATAATTAAATGTGAAATTGGATTTTTGTAATTTAATTATTTTGGCTAATTTTGGAAATTGGGCTTAAGAGTTGTTATTGGGCTTATTGGGCTTTGTTGTCCAAAGTTGGGTTTAGGAAAAATTGGTTGGATCCAATTGGGCCCAAAACCGCTTCCATAAAGCCCAAATGCGACAAAAGGACCTTTAAAGTTTAATTGGGCCTAATGGGCCTAAATTGATTTCTGGGCTTATGGGGTAACTCCTAGATTGGACTTTGGTTATCGGTTTGATCCGAGTTGACCAAAAGTCCATGCCTTAAGAAATTAATTAAAAGCCCATTGGACTTTAATTAAATTGACATTGGACGTTAATCGGGCTTTGAGACCAGAAACGATTAAATTTGGAATTTAAGTCGAAAAGGTTTATTAATAAAGTGTAATATTTAATTTGGAATTAAATATTGGATTAGTATTAAATTCATATTAAATTGGATTTAATTGTGTAGTTTAATTTAATTCAAGAATTCGTACTTTGAGTACTTATTCAAGAACATTGGATGATCACTAATTATCAGATTAATTAATTGGATTAGATTGATTGATAACATGCTTGTGTGAATACATGGTTGCGATGCATGAATAATGTATATCAGATGGATATTAGATGGGTGGGACAATTTTAGAAATTGTTATAATAAATTTGATTTATTAATTGGACCTGCGTGTCCAGCCTTATTACCTCCTTATTCTTTGTATTCTCTTCTCTCCTATTACCCTCAATGTAAATGAGGTTTCTTTAGAAGTGTAGTGTAACGGGTAGAAGAAATATTTGCGCTAGCGGGAGAGAAAAATGGAGAGATTTGATCTAGGATCAATGTGTAAAGTATCCATCCGCATATCATTATTATTTTATCATATGCGTTTTATTATGTGTTTAGAATGCATGTTTAAGGGTATATGATGATGAGACCTTAACAAAGATAATAAATTGGTTGCCAATTTGCACGCGAAAAACCCTCGCAAAATATTAAGCGTCTTTCCTTCCATTGAGTGATTCTCACTCAAGATCCGAGACTAGCATTGGCTTGTTGGCCAAAGTCAAGGCCTTTGTCCTTCAAGGATGTGTTTGAATCATGAGAGCTTTGTTCCATGTCAATGTCTTGTCAAAGTTGTGGTTTGTTGGCCAAAGTCAAGACCATTTCTTGTCCATCGACATTGATTATGAAATTTCCATGGTCAATGGGTCGCGCTTAACTGAGATCACTAAATTTGTTATGTCAAAGCCAAGGCTTAGTTGATTCAGAGGAAAAAGGTTAGGTAATACATTGGATGTATTGGCAATATATAAGATATATGTTTCAGACTAGAGATGTCCCCCTACCGGATCTAGGAATTGGATTGGATCCAATCGATCTTAGAGATCTACCTAGTTAATTATCATACAATTTGTTGGCCAAAGTCAAGATTGTGTGATATTTAACGGGATCCTAGCCCACTTGGAAACACGGTTTCCCGAGTACTCGACAGAGGGTTAGAGGCTCGATGAAAAATAGTGGGAGGCAAGAATTGAATTTTCAATATTCGTTTAATTACTTGCCATACGCGCTCAAAACAAATATCAATTCGTCAAATATATTAAATGTTAGTTGGACTAATATTTAAACGTTGTTTTAAAAAAATAGTTGGACTATATTCAAACTATTCATTTATAGTTGATTTTATAATTGGATTATAGTAATCAATATAATTGATTTTATTCTATTAAATTATATTTGATTACATAGTTGGACTATAAATAATCATTATAATAGATAGTACCGAAATCGTTGATTAAATAGTGGACTAATAAAATCAAGATATAAATTGAAAGATTGACATTTAAAACATAATCCTAGGGAAAATGTATTTAAATGGTTTAATTTTCAAAATTGGGAATAATTTCAGGATGGTTCTGGAAAATAATAAGTTACTTTATTTGATAAAATAACATATTAGGCCTAAGCCCGGAGTTAAGCAAATAGTAGAGCATGATCTTTGGAAGATTCATGTGATGATAACTTAAGTGCTTAATCCATTAAGCTTGTCGCAGTAGACTCCTTAATTTCTGAATCAGAACTAAGGATTAGATCCTTAAAGTATGATAATGAAATTGAAGGATCTTCATAAATCTATCTTTAGATTTTAGAAGTACTAAATTGCAATAAATAACTCTTAGAGAGTTAATGACTATTCTCAAGGAGATAAAGTCAAAGTTTGCAATATGGCAAGTTGCGCAAGGCGCACCTTACTACGATATTCTAGAAACCCGAGGCTTGGCCAAAGGCTTCTGGAATATGGAAAAGGGCAAAGGAAAAATCATTATAATCTTCTGGGAAGATAAAGGACATATCCCAAAATGTCTGCTTAATGTGGCAAACGGGATCGCGGAAGCGTGACTGCCATTTGGACAAAGCAGACATGAAGGAATTGAAGACGAGCAAGGCTCTGACTTCAAATATGTTTGTCAAGATTATGTTCATTACTAGTATTGAAATTGGATTTTAAATACTTAGTGTGGTACATAAATATATATATTGATGTTACGAATCTGCTATTAGCAGGATTAGGAAACTGTTATAATGTAACTAGTTTGACTAGATACATTATCTCTATATCAGTGTTTGACCCGCTGTGGGTGAACCTTTATATTCTAGAACACTAAAGTGTTTTATTATATAAAGATGATATTGAGATAAACACATTAGATGTGAATAACAACATTTATATTTTGAATATAAATAAATCTCAAACATATATAATGACAAACAAATAACTCAAACTGATTTGATCAGAAGAAACTAATTTATGGCATTGTTGTCTCGGACACAATTAAACAAGACTCGTATATCCACACTTTTGAAGAGTGGGTACTTGGACTGTTTTGATTTCATTCAAATAAAGTCTACGAATCTAGTTTATTGGGCAAAGTGCCTAAAACACTATTTAATTGGTAAAAGTTCAAGTGCCACCGATCTGTTAGCCCTAGTTTATAGTGAAGCAAGTGGGCCCATGTCTAGCTAGGCTAGAGGTGGATATGAATATTTCGTGACCTTTACGGATATGGCATCGCATTATGGTTATGTGTTTCTTTTGAAGAACACAAATCAGAAACTTTTACAGTTTCGACACGAAATAGACAAACAGATCGGCTATAGTATTATACCGTCACGGTAAGACCGAAATGGAAAATACTTAAGCAATAAGTTTCTAAAATACTTGAAAGAGTATAGTATTCTTTCAATGAGGACTCTTCCTGGAACACGTCATTTTGACGATGTGTCGGAACCGAGTTACCGAATTTTGTTGGACATGATAAGGTTAATCATGAGTCGCTCTGAACTACCATTTCCTTCAACGGATAAGCATAAACAGTGCAGAACTTATTTACAATAAGATTCCATAATAGTCTGTTTGACATATATCATATTAGATATGAAAGGGGAAGAAAACGGGTTTCTCATTCCTGAAAATTTGGGTATGCTAGGCATATGTTTGGATGATACCAAACTAAAACCCAAATTGGATAAATGCCAATTGTTGGTTATCCTAGGGATAACATAAGTATAGTACTTATACATCTCACAGGAGAACAATTAGATTGTTGCTCACCATGCGGTTTTCCTAAGAGGAATACCGATATGCAGTGGTAAGTGGGAGGATAGTAAAACTCGATGAAAATCGGAGTAATACTGTTCAAGGCACTGATTCCTAATGGAACATAAATAGTTCATCAAGGATGAAACTATACTATAATCTTCGTATACACAAGAACCACGTATGACGGAGAGAGTCAGAAGACAACCTGAGGTATGGGTTTCTGATCTCACCTCATAAAGATGTCTATCTTATTGAGGTATACCAACTAACTACATATGACAAAGTGATACAAGGTATCGACTCCCTATCATGACAAAGTGTCATGAATCCGAAATGGATTCCATGTATACCAACTATGTTTGGATACTAGTTGATGTACCGCAAGGCATTGTGCCTATTGGTACTATATAAGTCTTCAAGGGAGACATAGATGGATGGCAACACACCAACGTATAAAGCTATGCTTTTAGCGGAAAGGTATCGTTATCAACATTGTGTTGATTACGATTCAACCTTTTAACTGTTGCCACGGTAAATCCATTTGGATAATGCTTGCTAAAGCTGCATGTTTCATTTATGAAATATGACAGCTTTACGGGAAAATCACTTTCCTGAAAAGGAAACCTTTTGGAGGATGTTTACAACATCCTGTCGGTTTTGTCGTACTAAAACTAGCAAACAAGGTTTGCGGGTTATTCAATCCATGTTTGGATTGAAGCAAGCATTAGGTTCTTGGAATTATCGTTTTGATGTAATCATAATAGTTATGATTTAATTCAAAACGAATGATTCTTGTGTATATAAGAGGGTTAGTGGGAGCGCACTGACAGTGGCTGTCCTATAAATAATGATAATATATGTCATTCTTGGAAATGATATTCCCATAATAAACAATCGGTGAAAGCTTGACTTTCGAGAAAAAGTCTCTGAGAACTCGTACATTGAAAAATGTACGTGACCTGGTGTCTCATACGCTTTGAGCATATGGATTCACAAACAGGCCAATCCTAGTGATAGTCACTGGATTGATGTTAAGAACATCCGTTAGTATCTTAAAGATCTAAGGATGATGTCTTAAACTATGGAGAAGGAGAACTTAAAGTGACTGGGATCACTGTAGCAAGTTTCCTAAACCGATAAAACGACTATAAGTCGCAAACGGTTCTACAAAGTTTGAATAACGAAACAGTGAGCTGGAAATCTTCCAAGCAAGATACTGTTACCATATAAACAACAAATGGGGGTTATTGCTGCAGTTGAAGCGGCAATAGAAGCCTTCTGGGTCGATAAACAAATCTAATTAGATTAGATATAATTCTGTTAGCAGCTGAGCTAGGCGTCAGCATAGGCTAAAGAATTAATGGTCTTATCAACGATCCAGATATATACTTCGATATTCATCTGATTCGTTCGGATCATACATCGTGGCGATGTGATGATCGAATAAATCGCATCATATGATAATCATGCAAATCCGCTGACGAAAGCCTTTTCTCAGCAGTTTGAGCCAACCGTACATAGTTCGGGTGTAAGACACTCGAGTGACTGGCTATAGGCCAAGTGGGAGATTGTTGGACAATTATGACCCATAACGTCACTATTTGTACAGATCATAGTGTTTTTGTACAAATTAACTATGTGACAAAGGAGATTGCACTCTTATCATTTGTGATTAGATCACCTAGATATATAAATGATAGGAGGTCTCTGTGATTTGTTCCTGGATTGTGAATGACATGAGACAGTATCAGTCCACGAAGGATAAATCATTAAATATCCCTAGTAAGAGCATTATCGAGATTGGACATCGATGAATGCGTAAAAGACTAGTATTACACTTGTGCGCGTTGTGAGGGCACAACAGCATAATTCTCATATATTTGGGTATAGGATACTCATGCAAGTGTAATAGGAGGTTGTGTTTTACCGATGGTATGGGAAACAGCTTCGCTCTGGATAGACCCCCTCGGAATTCCATTGGTAGTATGACTATGTGTCTATGGAAATCCGAAATCAGGGTAGGTGTATTTGGTCATAACCTGAGACTTGCACCGCTAATACTTGCGACAATCAATATACTTTGGTTGCGGTAGTCCAGGGCTTTAACAGGTTCTGTGTACGCCAATGCTGGGTATATTGAGAATCGTAGTGTGTTGGGTGTGATGTCAAGACGGAAGTGTCACTCCAGTCATATGGAGATGATGATCGCGTAGGGATACAGAACTGGTTCTCTAAAAAAGGTTGCAACCGTCGGGATAATATGACTTGGTCATGATTATCCGATATTAAAGAGACTAGTTGCTCGTTATCCGATATATGCTTCGTACGGGGCAGACATTGTATCAGCCCCAGGCCTTGCATGTGATCATCCGATACTGGATCGAAATACGCAATACTACGTATACTACGCCTGATATAGATCCTTTATTCCTGTAAGGATATTTCCAGAGAATTGGGCAGGCATGGCGCTTGCTAGAAGCCAACCTTGTCTTGTAAATTGGTATAAATGTAGTACGAGGTACTTACATGTTCGGATAGTCCGACGACCGAATTTACTGCCAATATATCTGGGGATTTCATGGGTCGCTTCCCAAAGATTCACCGATGACGTATGACTCGCTCTTTTATTAATCTGGGATTAATAAGATGAGAGAGAAAATTAATCTGGGATTAATTGCGGATATATTTTATCTGGGATAAAATATCAATTTAAAGAGAGATACGATTAATTTGGAATTAATCGGTAAATTAATATATTCGATATATTAAACGAAATTGGATTTCGACGCGGAATTAAAATTAGATTTTAATTCGGGCGAACGAGTTAATTTACAATTAATTCGTTAGCGACGTGAATAGTGATTTCGCTAGGCGTAATAATTTAATTACGACGCAACGGAAAATTCGTTAATTTGGAATTAGCGAACCCGAGCCCGGGATTCTTTGCGAGTGCATTCGCATTTCGAATTCGAGTGCAGCACGCAAGTCAAATCAAGCGTTAAATCGCTAGTCGCATCTAACGTCACATCAGTCGTCAAAAAAGTGATGGATGTCTTTCACTTTGAGTGATTGACACCAGTCACTATTCATTGATTGATGGGATTTGATGTTGGTGGTTGTAAGCTTAATTAGCTTGACTTTTTTGGAAAAAGAAATTGTATATGTTTATTTGTTTTTGAAAACAAATATATAATACACATTTTTTTGGAAACCATCTCTCTCTCTTCACTTCTTCTCCCTCTCATTTTCGGCCTTAGAGGCATTTTTTCTTTCTTCTGGTTCAGTTACTGCCGTGAGCTGAAGAGGAAAAATGGGAAGCAAAAGTCGTGATTTTGTGGCAAAATCGGGAGTACTAGCACACTACGAAGTCATGCGAAGGTGATAGGGAAGTCCACCCATGAGTCGGGAATCGTTTCGCAAAGCTTGGAGCTTGATTCTTGAAGCTTGAAACTGAAAATGGAGTAGCAGTGGACTGCTCACTGCCGTGAGCCTTGGTGAGCAGAAAAGAAAATTTTGTTCGTCAAAGCGTCGCTCAACCGATTGATGTAAGTATTCCGCGACTTCTCGATTGTATTAACACATGTTCATGCTTGTTTATTGATCTTGGGATGCTTAGAATCTCCAACAATCATATCCGCCTTGACCGGATAGACAGATTGTTAAATAACGGAGCCTTAAACCAGTTAAAGCTCGGAACTTTACCTGTCTGCGAATCCTATTTATAAGGAAAAATAACCAATAGACTTTTTACTGTTAAAGGTATAAGAGCCAGTCAACTGCTTGAGCTAACACATTCGGACGTTTGCTGACTGATGAATGTAACAGCCTAAGGTGGTTATGAATACTTTGTCAAATTAATTGATGATTATTCAAGATATGTGTATGTTTACCTAATACACCATAAATCAAATACTTTTGAAAAGTTCAAAGAGTATCGTGCTGGGGTTGAAACCAATTAGGTAAGACAATCAAAACTCTACGATCGGATCGTGGAAGAGAATACCTCGATAGAGATTTCATGGAATTCTTAGTTGAGCATGGGATAATATCCCATCTCATAGTACTTGGAACACCACAGTAAAATGGTGTTGTAAAGAGGAGAAATCAGACCCTACTAGACATGATGAGATCTATGTTTAGTTATAGCTCACTACCTAGTTCGTTCTGGGGATATGCACTACAAACTGCAATGCATATCCTTAATGTAGTTCCATCTAAGTCTGTTCCTAAGACTCTCTTAGAGTTGTGGAATGGAAGTAAAACTAGTTTACTACATTTCCGCATATGGGGGGTGTCCAACACATGTGCTGAATAATAAGACCACAAAGTTGGAGCCACGTTCTCAGGTGTGCATATTTGTAGACTAGGGGTGGATTCTTATATAGTCCAGACGATAAAAAAGTATTTATATTGACAAATACTACGTTTCTAGAGGATGACTATATAAGGTAGTTCAAGCCTCGAAGTAAGGTGTTACTCGAAGATATACTTGCTGGTTCGACCACCACACTATCATCAATGACAGTTGACAAATACATAGCACATTCGACATCTGAGAGTCAGATACAAGTTTGTCAGAATAATATACCACCTAGACGCAGTGGGAGGGTTGTACGACAACCTGATCACTACTTTGGGGTTAGAGAGGCACAAGTTGTTGCATCCAAAGATGGTATAGATGATCCATTGACCTATCATAGTGCAATGGATGATTCTGACAAAGAGGAATAGCTCAAAGCCATGAACCTAGAGATGGAGTCCATGTACTCTAACTCAGTCTGGTAACTTGTAGACCAACCTGATGGGGTGAAACCCATAGGTTGTAAGTGGATCTACAAGAGGAAGATGTGAGCAGATGGGAAGGTACAGACCTTCAAGGCTAGGCTAGTAGCCAAGGGTTATACCCAGAAAAAAGGGAGTTGACTATTAGGAAACTTTCTCACCAGTAGCCATGTTTAAATTCATCCACACTCTTCTATCCATTGCCGCATATTATGACTATGAAATTTGGCAAATGGATGTCAAGATTGCATTCTTGAATGGTAATCTTGATGAGAGTGTCTATATGATACAACCAGAGGGGTTCATAGCCCAAGGTCAAGAGCAAAAAGTTTGCAAGCTGCAAAGGTCCATTTATGGACTTAAGCAGGCATCTCAATCTTGGAATATAAGATTTGATACCGTGATCAAGTCTTATGACTTTGAGCAGAATATTGATGAGCCTTGTGTATACAAGCGCGTCATTGACGGAAATGTGGTTTTTCTTATTTTATACGTCGACTCATTGGGAATGATGTAAAGATATTATCGGACGTGAAAATCTGGCTAGCTAACCAATTCCAAATGAAATATTTGGGAGAGGGCAGTTATGTTCTTGGGATTCAGATACTTCGGGATCGTAAGAAATGACTGTTAGCTATGTCTCATGCATCTTATATCGACAAGATCCTTGTGCGATTTGGGATGCATAATTCCAATAAAGGAAATCTGCCTTATTGGCATGGAATTCATTTGTCAAAGGAAAAGTCTCCTAAGACACCTCAAGATGTTGAGGAAATGAGACATATCTCATATGCCTCAGCAGTTGGCAGTCTTATGTATGCTATGTTATACACGAGACCGGGCATCTATTTTACAGTGGGAGTAGTCAGTAGGTTTCAGTCGAACCCAGGATTAGATCACTGGGTGGTTGTGAAACACATTCTCAAGTATCTTAAGAGAACGAGAGATTATATGATTGTGTATTCCGATGAGGATATTATCCTAATGGGATATACAGACTCTGATTTTCAGACAGATGTCGATTCTAGGAAATCAACATCTGGATCAGTGTTTACCCTAGGCGGTAGGGCTATAGTATGGCGCAGCATAAAGTAATCTTGCATTGCTGACTCCACCATGGAGGCTGAATATGTAGCAGTTTGTGAAGCAGTTAAGGAAGCAGTCTGGCTCCTTAAATTCTTGGGAGATCTGGAAGTTGTTCCAGATATGGATAGACCACTCACACTTTATTGCGATAATAGTGGTGTAGTGGCAAACTCCAAAGAACCAAGAAGCCACAAGAGGGGAAAGCATATAGAGAGGAAATATCATCTCATCAGGGAGATAGTGCAGAGAGGAGATGTTACCGTCACAAAGATTACATCCGCATAGAACCTGGCTGATCCGTTTACAAAGACTTTGTCGGCTAAAGTGTTTGAAGGTCACCTAGATGGTCTAGGATTACGTGACATGTCTCATTTGCTCTAGTGCAAGTGGGAGATTGTTGGGATGTATGCCCTAGAGCTACTTGTGATGTAAACGATTTTATGTGTTTTGAAATAAAATGATGCATTATTCATTTATCAAAGTGTTTGTTTAATTTTCGCATATTATAAATTATCTTGAATACTCTAGATTACTTATGTGCCTTAAGACTTAGTGTATAAATGTCATACACAAGAGGATTTAAGTATGAAGTTAGTAATCTTAAATAGTCCATAGAGAGCAAACAAAGCAGGTACTTTGTTTGTGGTTTATCTATAGCTACGGTCCATTCTATATTTGTATGGTGACCTTGATCCGGGATCGTCCATGTAGAGACATGAGAATGGAGACACCTTGTATGATGCAATCATATAGGACTAGACCCAGATGGAAATGACATTCTTATAATATTCGTTAAACAAAGAAAGTCATTTCGATCTACTAGATGGTCATATATGGATTGATCTTAATCCTGACTGTACTAGGAACTCCTAATTTACAAAGGTGAGGTTGATGTAGTAGTCCTGACCAATAGCTACGTACTTTGGGGGCATGGTCTATTGTGTAGTAAGGAACATCTTACATAGACATGGAGTTCACTCCTTCTTGCGAGAAGTAGAGAAATATCTTTCTTAAGGGTTGATTCGGTGCTTGAACAATTTGAGCGCTCAAGTATTTCTGTTACGAATAGAAAGATTAAAATTCATAATGGTTATGAATAAATTATTCATTAGAGAATCAATGGTACTTAATGTAAAAATAATTAGGGGGTATAACGGACATTATGACCCGGCTCTAATTACGAGATACTCATGAAGGGTTAATCTATATGTAGTGACTATATCGATGGACACCGACTTGGTTCGACTTAATATATCATCTGTGGCAACGAGAGTGCAACTTCAGATTTTTAGTGGAATAACCCAGAGTTAATAATTCGGAATATTTGATTAAGAGCTTAATTAATATTTCGAGATTATTGAAGCTCGGAACCGTAGGTCCATTTGGTCCTTGTGCTAGCTCAATATACTATAGCGGATTTAGTATAATTGGATAGTTCAATTATACACTCATATATATATATATATATATATATATTAATATGATTAATAATATTGATGTGTCACACTTGATACTATATATTAAAAGGTTAGTATATAGTGTTAATAATTAATTGATGATTATTAATTACTTATTATTAAATTATATTATTTATATAATTTAATAAATATTAAATTTGATTTTTGATTTTCCAAAAATGGTTTCGGAAGGTTTTTGATTGGTTTGAGTAATTTCTCTTTATGAAAGGCAATTACACTTTTTATTTTTGTAACATATCACTTATTATAGTAATAAAGGATCAATGTAACAAAATTAAAGAGGAAAAGGCCATATGACCGAAACTACCTAGTGATGAGGCTAAAGGTTTGATTTATTTTGGAAATAATAAACCCTAAGTATAAAAAGAAATTTTAATTTTCTTTTGTACAAGCTTTTCATTCTAACCTAGCCTCCACCTTTCTTCTTCTTCTCTAATTCTCTCAATGGTTGAGAAAACTAAAAACAAAAGAAAAAAAGAAAAATCAAAATCAAAATATAGAAGTGTGTGACAAAATCTCTAAAGTGTTTATAGATTTAATTTGTGTGAGTCAAGCCCACACTTTTTTCCGTTAGTTGTGAGATATAGTACGGAAGACTTTGTGGTGTAGAACCTTTATTTTCATCTCCATCTTGATTTCTTGTTCACGGCAGTGAAGCTATATTGCTCACTGCCACCCCTATCTTGGGGAAACGGAACCCGGTTTGGTTTTGTTTTAACCCATAATATTTGGGGAATATTTTGTGATGTTTTGGGGCTGTGTTGGGGCTCGATATTTTGTGATGTTAAAGTGAAAAATCAGAACCAAAACACTGCCTAAGCCCACACATTTCAGACGCTGATTCTTCAGTGCATTGGGCGCATATCAGGTACTAAAACAGTCCGGTTTTGAGCTGTTGTTCGGGGGCTGTTTCGGGGCTGAAATTTTGTCGAACAAAGATGCAAAATTTCAGTATTCCTGCTGGTTCCATTCGGCAAAAGGATGGGAGGAGAAGAAAAAAATTTCAAGTCCAATCTGTGTGCCTAAGATGCTTCCACTGCACGAGGAAAGCGTTTCCTACATCAGTATCCTGGATGATACTATCTACAACATCAATTATGAAACATTCATCTTCCTTTTTATCGCTCGGGAATTTCATGGCTTTCAAAACATTGAAGGTAACTTTTTGGTCCTGTACTTTCCTGGTTAGTTCTCATTTTTGTACATCAATAACAGTTCGACCTGTAGCCAAGAATGGTCTCCCAAGGATGATAGATACATCTTTGTCTTCTTCCATGTCAAGGATAATGAAATATGCTGGGAGAATGAGTTTGTCGACTTTAACCAGCACATCTTCAACTACACCTCTCGGAAATACAATTGTTCAATCAGCAAGTTGCAGAGAGACTGAGGTGGGCATTGCTTCTCCAATCTGTAGTTTCCTGTAAATCGAAAAAAAACATCAAATTAACACTTGCACCTAAATCACACAAAGCTTTACCGGTGTAATGTTCTCCAATGGTGCATAGGACGGTGAAACTGCCATGATCTTTCAAATTTGGGGGAAGTTTCTTCTGAATGATGGCGCTACATTCTTCTGTCAAAGCTACTGTCTCATAATCTCCCAATCTCCGCTTTCATGAAAGAATGTCTTTCATGAATTTTATATAACTGGGCATTTCTTCCAATGCTTCTGCAAATGGAATGTTGATATGTAGCTTTTTGAAGACCTCCAAGAATCGAGCAAACTATTTATCCAGTTTACTTTTCTAGAGATACTGTGGAAAAGACGGAGGTAGAGTGATTCTTTCTTGATATTTTTCCTTTGCTTCTTTTTCCTCCATCTGTGGAACTGCGTCTTTTGAAACTTCTTCAATGGATGCCTTGATTCCAACATCTTTATTGATTTCAGTACCGCTTTTCAAAGTAATGGCTTGACATTGCTCTTTCCCTCAGTTCCTTGGATTTGGTTCTGTGTTACTAGGAAGATTACCTGATGGTTTGTAACTCTAAGCATTGGCCAGTTGTCCAATTTGATTTTCCATTGCCTTTATAGAAGCAGATTGCCTTTGAAACATATCATTATTTTTTTTAACTGAGCTAGCACTTCTGCTATTCCTGGTTCTTTCTCATGCTTCTGGCCTTTGTTCTGCTATTGGAATCTAAGTGGCGGATAGTTCTTTTACCCTGAATTGTTTTTCCATACTAAATTGGGATGATTCCTCCATATTGGGTTGTAGGTGTTGGAATATGGATTGTTCCTCTGTCTGTTGAAATTGTTGACATAATTCACCATTTCTTCATGTTGGTTTGCCTCTGGTGCTCCTCCATATGGTGAACATATGGATCCAGTATTACCTTGCATGCTAAGAGTTTCCATGAATTTTCATATCTGATCCAGCTTGGCATTTACTACTGTATTGGCTCCAACTTCAAAAATTCATGCGATTCGTTGAATCATGCTCCTTTCTGTTGGCCACAAAGAATTATTGTTGGCCATTTCTCCAATTAAGTCTCAGGCTTGATCTTCTCATTTTGCCATTAAAGCTCCTCCAGCAGTAGCATCAATTGTGGTTCTCATTATTCCAGAAAGTCCATTATAGAAAGTTTGGAATTTTAGCCACTTTGCAATCTCATGGTGAGGACATTTCCGAAGTAAAACTTTGTATTTTTCCCAAGCTTCGCAGAGGGATTCCGAGTCATGTTGCACAAAAGATGTGATGTCATTCCTCAGCTTTGCAATTCTGGCTGGTGGAAGTAATTTGTAAGGAATTTGGTGGCAAGAGTGTTCCAAGTTATGATGGAACCTGCTGGCAGTGAATGTAGCCAAGCCTTAGCTCTGTCTTTCAAGGAATATGGGAAAACACGCAGTCTCATTACTTCTTGAGTTGCTCGGTTGTAATTGAAAGTGCCGCAAACTTCCAAGAAGTTGCTGATATGGGCATTAGGATTTTCAGTTGCATTCCCCCCAAACTGAACTGACTGTTGTATCATCTGAGTGCATGTTTTGATGTCACACTCATTTGCTGGTAATGGAGGAAGTACAATACAAGAAATGAAGCCGTCAACCACCGTAATAGTTCTGTCTCGAATGAGAATTGGAGGTGCAACATCCAAAGGTTCAGGTTCCATGTTAATGATTGCTTCTTGGCCTTCTCGCTTTCCCTTCTCAACTATCTGATGGTTCTTTCAATCTTTGGGTCAAGCGGTCAGATTTCAAAGCTTTTGGTTTATCTCATGAAGTGTCTAAGAACCTGAAACACAAGAAAACAGAAATAATAAGTAAAAGGAAATTAGACACAAGTAAATATATCTAACGTCAAAACTAATTGTGAAAGATAAATAAGTCACCGGCAACGGCGCCAAAAACTTGACCAGCGTAATCACACATGTATAACGCAAGCACACGTATCATTCAAGTAGTATAAAAAGTATCGATCCCATGAGGACTTAATACCTAAGCTATTAATATATGAAGTCAAAGTTTTACAAGTATTTAATGGATTGGTTGTTTGTATAGATGATGACTTTAAATTTAAAACAAGTAAAAATAACGCGAAAGTAATTAAGAAAGTTACATATTATTAAACTATCCAGGGTTGTGAATCTTTCCAATATCTTTAAAGATACCGTAGTTAGCTCATGTTTGTGTAATATATTGGTTTACTAACCTGGAACACGAAATTATGCAAAAGCCTTTGTCGATGGTCAGATGTAAATACCCAGTGTAACCCAATTAATCATGTGTCTATGTCAACCAAGTTACCTGAATTCATTAAGATTAAGTTCCAATTATGGTTACCCTACCCAACAGGTATATGTCTATCCTGTAAGGAAATCTATTAAAGGGTTATCTATCCTCAAGGAAGATCATGGGCTATTAAGTCTAAGGCTGAAACCTAAAATTCATTTGTCAAGTTTATTTTAAGTTTACCAGATCAATCTTATTAATGGTCAGTTAACAAGAAGCATTAACGTTAAGACTTAATAAATAAACCTTTATATTACCTAAGACATGAAATAACCCCTTATAAACCAGTGATATTGGAATTCATCACAACCCTAGATAACTGGTTTAGTTACCACTCATAATTAAGGCTAGTAAAAACTTAAATAAAATAAATGACATAAAGTAAATGCTGGAAAATAAATGATGAAAATTAAATAAAGTAAATGCTGGAAAGTAAATGCTGGAAATTAAAAAGGGAAAAGTACAATAAAATAAAATGATGCGGTTAGAGGATCCACTTTTATTACTTCTATTTTAAATATCTCCCTTATTATAATATATTAACTTTGCGTGATATTACCCCCCCGACCATATAGGCGGTATCCTGATTAAGTCAAATTAATAATCAATTCCAACCGACCATACAAGCGGTATCCAGTTTAGTCAGGTTAAAACTAATTTTACAATGAAGTCCAACCGACCATAAAGGCGGTGTCCTCATTAAGTCAGGTTTTAAATAGTTTATATATTATAATTAAGTGAGATTAATCTAAATATTAGTAATAAAAGCTTTACCTTTCACCCCAGCAGGGGAGAGTTGCCTCCTCATTACTGAAAAGTAAAAACTGAAAAGTAAAGAAAAGAAGTACTATTGCGTAAAAGTAAATAAAATTAAATGTTGAAAGTAAAGACTGATAAGTAAATAAAGGAAACTAATAATGCGACAATTAAATACTGAAAGCTATAAATAAACAAACAAGAAACAATCTTCTTAGTATTTTTAAGGAATTCCTTAGAAGAAAGTATGAATTGAATTCTGAAATTCGGCCTCAATTTATAGGCAAAATCTGGCCACAAGTGTCACTAAGCGTGGAACATTGCCCGTCACGCCGCGCCTTTGATTGAAGACACGTGGCTTGGCTTTGCTGAGATGCTGACACGTGGCATCGGCTGAATGATTAACAGAATTATTGGCTTGACGTCGTGACGCATAAGGGTGTGCGCGTCGCGACGCTGACGTAAGCATGACGTAAGCAATGACGTCTTCTGTCAGCAGCATGTGATGGTGACACGTGTCTAGCGCACGTTAGCAAGGCGCATTTTAGCAAAACTTCTATGATTGTGACACGTGTCTGGCCCATGTTAGCAGTCACCGACGCATGTTAGCAGACGGCGCATTTTAGCACGGGGCATTTTAGCAAAACGACACATTTTAGCAGGAAATTTATATTTTTGCCCTTTTTATCCGTTTTCCACTGTTTTGGCCCCGAATTGCCTCTAGAGAGTCCTGTTATTTTATTTATCTACAAAATACCACAAAACACATCAAAATATTCACAAATCTCAAGAAACTATACAAAATATTAAGTTAAATGAGTGGTAAATTGTGATCTATTTACCACTCATCAGCTGTCTGTCAAGGCTATGATAAGCTAAGGCTTTTAATGATCAGTATATTTGGAGAAGAGTCCTAATTGGGGTAAAGGCAGATTACCTCTTTATAGTAGATCACCTATTTCAAGTAAGAAGTGAGGCTGTTTCCATGAGATTTTTCAAGCTGAATTCCCTAAAAGACTTGATGAATCCTAGACCAATGTACATGGCCGAAATGAATAAAACCGTAAAATGGAAAATGGTCGAAGTAAAGCTGTGTGTTGGAAATTGTCTTGGTTCACACCAACGGCAGAACAGTTCAAGACTATGGGTCACTGGTTTGCCATGTAAATCCGATTGTCATTCACTAGGAAATGTTCAAAGCGAAAGATACATATTTTGATGCAGTTTTAGTTCATGAAAACTCTCTTAAGTGTCCGCATGAATATTTAGAGAATTGTGGGGGATTGTAGTAAATTCTATATATATATATATAATGGGGTTATGTCTCTTGAGTAGTGCCCTATGGGAAATGCACTAACATGTAGGGACATGTCATCTAATTGAAAGAACACACCTTTAGGCTCCAAATGATTTAAGGAAGGGGTATAACCCTTAGGAGGGTTACACCCTAAACCAAAGGGTGCCCTCAAATGCACCCGTTCATGCCTATATAAAGAAGCCTTTATGTTCATACTATGAGATCAATATAAAAACTAGAAGTCTCATACATTCTAAAAGAAGATTTTTTATTCTTTTGAGTCAAGAGAGTTTCTACCATTCTTCCTTATTCATGTTCTTGTGAAAAAAGTGCCACTTCTCAAGAAGAATCCAAGTAATCCCATGAGGATGTTAGCCATAAAATCCGTAGAGCACCGAGGCAGGGGCTAATATTTTCTTAAAGACAAAGGCAACTCGACTTGGACTCCAAGTTTTCGTCATCTTCTTCATTTTCCAGGTTTTCTCTATGTTTTAGGGTTTATGTTTAATATTGGTATGTTAGTGTAGATTTGATTTCATTGTTATGTTCTGATTTTGATGTTTTAGATTTTTTTGATGCATGTTGATTTCGTTTAACAACACATATTTCGACCACAATCAACACATCAAAATTTGTGAAAAAACATTTAAGTCAAAATCTATAATATATGTAAACTAAATCCTATACTAATTACCTTGAGGAGAAATGCATCCGCGTTAGGAATGGAATGAAACATGTCACCTGAATATGTATGACCCCATCATATAAGGGTGATGTGGTGATTACATGTGGCAGATCAAAGTTGATGCCTTTGATTTGTGGATATGGTTTAACAATCTCAGATATCAATCCTCCAATCCCACCAGCCACATCCACCACTAATTTCAAGCAATCAAAACAATCTTTATAACCTGCTAATATTTCCCTTACTAAGAACTTGGAATTACAAGCCATGCCCTCATTGAATATGTTACTGAACTGTTGATCTTTTGAAGTCAAGTCATAAAGCGCACTGCCAAAAGCCTTTTCAATAGCAACACCACCTTCTTTAACACTTTGGCTAAGGAAATTCCAAGAGTTTACTAAATATGGATGGTTCTCAATTAAGAAAACGGGCCCCAGGTTAGAATCAGAGGCAGTAACAAGCCATCTTGATGAGTGGGTCAGCCCGTAACGGGGTCTCCACCGTCTGATGGATGATGTGGGCGGAAGATGTTCTTACGAACTAATAATCGCATGATGCATTCGAGGTAGGAGATTTCAGGAGAGGAGGGAGAGTCAATGCATGAAGCTATTTGGGATAAAGTGATAGGGGCGCCATGAGAGTGGATAATATCAGAGATTCAAATCTCAATAGGACACTTCAAGGCCAGAGAATCTACAAAAGCAAACATGTGTTGCCTAATTCTGATTGGCCTCTTAGTTATTCTTCAGCTTCTACCGATTCAATTTCTCTCTTGCTTCCTTTATTTTGGATATAGAAGAAAAGTTAGACTACTACATTAAATACTTGAGTAAATTTGTCAAAACCATTAACCACCACATTAATTGCTCATTAATGTTTATTGACATTTGACCAATTGATTTGGCTATAAATTGAGAGCTCAACCCATCCTCAATAAGAAGTTCCAAGTAAGAGATCTTAAAGTTTAGGCTCTAAGTGAGAGAACTTAGAGAGTGAAGTGTGATGTTTTTTTGTAGAAAATATTATAATCTTTATAAATTATATTCAAGTAGTAATGAAGTGTAAATTTTTCCTCATAAACACTCTTCAATGGTCAGATAATCACAACAAGTGGTATCAGTAGCTTTGGTTATCTATTGGGATCGTAAAATCAAAGAACGGAACTGGGTTCGAAAATTTTGAGTTTCGGGAAAGTTGTAAAAAATCAGTTTTGAGCATACCATCAGCTTGTTCACGTCGAGACAAGCACGGTGGTATTTTCTGGCGATCATCCAGAGACAGAAGGAGCCCGCACACACCGAGCAGAAGACTCCATACGTGCTTCCAGTCGCAGCACGCGCCACACGGGAGTTTGAAGGTTGAAGACACTAACGTGTCCACCATGTCAGCACCAGTCAGCATATCTGGTGCAGTCAGTAACACAGTCAGCGGCCACATCAGCATTCTGGTAAAGCCAGCAACACAGTCATATGCCACCTCATCATTCTGGTACAGTCAGAAGCACTGTCAGCTACCACGTCATCAGATCCAGTATAGTCAACAATCTAGAGCAGTCAATGACCACGTCAGTAATTCAGGTACAGTCATCTGCCACCTCAACATTTTCGATCCAATTATCTACCATGTCATCTGCCACATCAGCTTTTCCGGTATAGTCATCTGCCACGTCAACAATTTCGATCTAGTCAGCTGCCACATGTCAGACTGTCATCAAACTTGGTAAATTTCATTAAGCCCCTTAAAATCTCTGAAATTTATATTTTAGCCTCATAAGTTTTAAAAAAATATAAATCGGCGCATGTTTCGGATTTGGACCAATGAATAGTCAAATCCACCATTTTCGACCGTTCTGGACGTAACAGTGACCTCCGATTTATGCAAATCAGCGCTAATTTTATCCTATTTTAATTTTAATCTTTAAATTTAAAATAAAACTGGAAGATTTCTTTTCTAGTGCGATGATCAAGCTGACAACAACAAATTACTCCCTCTAGAGGCCTCGAATGATAGATTATTTGCCCTGCAAAGATATGTTTGTTATGATCGAGGTGAATGGATTGCAACTAGATTTTGTCAATGTGAGTGATTGGAACAAACTCAACAACATAACTCTAGGTCAGATTAGGCAGTGGATCGGCCACAGTGTCTTCCACCACACCAATGAGTTTCAAATCCTGGTGAATCAACCGTCTGCAATAGACATGCAGCCGGGAGATGAAGTATAAACTCCCATACTACTTAGTTCTATTCCTGATAGTTGGGAGACATTGATGGTTACTCTCACCAATTCCGCTCCATGAGGCAAACTTACTGTGCCTATGGTAAAAGATGCCATGTTGAATGAAGAGTTCAAGAGAAAAGATGTTCGCTCAGAACAGACAGAAGTCTTCGTCACAGATACTCAAGGACGAGAAAAAGGGAGAAACAATAGCACAACCAGAGGTAGATCCCCAGATGGAAGGATGCCTAATTATAAGTACTATCATTGTGGCATAGAAGGACACTTAATGAAGAATTGCCACGAACTACAATGAGAGTAGAGCCAAGGAAATCACCAGTCGAAGAATAACAAGGGAGAGACATTAGTAATTATCTAATGAAATGTAGAAATTGTTAGGGTTTTGGGCGATGGGGCGCAGCGGAAGCGCGGTTCGGGCGAAATCGTATTATAAAATATTTTCAAAATACTGAATAAATTATTCATATCTAATATGAATAATTATTCATATTTCACCTAAACCTATTTATTCAATATCAAATATCAACATAAATAATGTTGAAACGTCACGAAACTTTTACCAAACCATTTTTCAGCAAAATGGTCTAAAATACGTTTTTGACTGAACCGGCCACCCGAAACTTATGGGGACTGCCCAAGTCAGTCCCAATAGTGTTAGGGCAATTCATGGGCTGCCTGAACAGTGACGGACTCACTTTTTGGACAGCCGTCACCCAATTGGCTCAAAAGTCACGAGGTAACGCCATTTTTGGCCGTTTTCACTTATTTCAAATCGGATATACTTTTCGGCAATTATTCCAACTCCCAACACTCATCCACTACATTCTAAAGACAATATTTTCATCACCAAATCAGAATAACTTCAAGGTCTGATCAGTAAGTAAAAACTGTCCACATATCATGCTTTAAATCCAATTTTCACCAAGATTAATCAAATTAATCAAATACCAATCCAAAGTCACCACAAATGGATAACTCTAAAATAATTGTAGGCATAATAAGAGTGGCTATCACACTCTAGAATAGCAACAAAGTTTTCCTACAACAATTGATTAAATTTGCCTAGAATTACACTAATTCCATCCAATCTACACTTCACACATGCACAAACTTCCAATTCCAACCACCAAACACAAAAGCCCCAAAATTTATGAAAAAGAAGAAACCCTAGATATCATTATATCATCAAGAAACAAGAAAAATAATTTTCCAAGCTTAGGGATTTTAGTATTACCTTTAATGTTATTTTTCCTTAGCTTGTTTCTTGATTTTTTTATCTTCTTTCTTCAGTTTGTTTCATCAAAGACATGAACCCATGAAACCCATTTTGTCTTTGGAGAACTCTCGGTAGTGGTTGGTTTGAAAGAGATGATCAAAAAAAAATTATTTCCATTATGTTGATCGAAAATCACAACAAAGGGGGGGGGGGGCAAATTTATCTTTTGAAATTTATCAAATAAAATTCAATTTACTTTATAATATCCAATCAAAATTGGACACAAATAAAGTGTGTCTAATTTCATGCCATGTGTTCCAATCATTTATCACCATGTATCATATGCATAATGAAAATTGGATAAGCTTTAAAAAAATCAATTATTTAATTATTTAACTATTAAATAATTAAATAATTAATTTACACACATCTATGTATTTTTATTTACATTAAATAACAAATACATATATTTATGGCATGTGTCAAAATCTCATTTGACGAATAATTAATGTGTATCTAATCAAATTATGTATCAAATACAAATACACAATAATTATTAGCGGACAAAAATCCCTTAATAGCATGTGTTATCGTTTAATGATTAAATGATCCAAATTAACTCACTTAATCCGGTGAAGTATAATGAATAGTCCGTATTATTCATATCGAGTTGCTCAAGTGCTCAATGAGTACACTTCATATTGTGGGACTCTGTAAGTTTAGGTTTATCCATCATGAAATCCAATTTTGTGTCCATAATCCACCAACTCATGGATTTTGACAACCACAGATAATCTCGCTAAACTATGCAATCCGAGATCATAACATACGTATAATCCCTCCGTCACAGGCCATCCATATTATACCTGGGATATAGATCAGAACGTCAAATCTGTTCGATATTATACAATCGACTTTCAATTTACGATCTCTAAATAATACTCGGAACTGATTTCCGAAGTTATACCACGGCCATGGATTTACTAAATCGTAAACACATGCTAGATGTCTATGCCCTGTACACAGGACTGACAAATCCTTTCTTGATACACACAGGATATCATGAGCATCAGTCCACACCCAACGAACATGTGGAGGTCTAATAATGACTAGATCGTTGACGTGACTGCCATCAAAGTATGGAGGATAACTCATATATCCACAGTGGTATCTCAAGTCGAAGGACCACTATGCTCGCTCAACTCGAGAAGGTTCATATGACGTTGGTGTACCATCTATTAGGAAACCTTCAGTGAGTCATTTAGTGTCTTATCAAATAAACACCTACATGTCTATATGAGTCTCCCGAGACTCTTGGTTCATTGGTATAAACCATCGTATCAAGTCACGATATATGACATGTACTAGTCTTAGCGGATTTTACTAACCGACTTGTGTCAGTACATCTTGACCAGGAACTTTATTTAAAGATATAAAACTAATAGTGCGCTTCCCAATGTCAATTACAAACTACGTTGTAACTGCGCACTATACTGTAATCATAGGGTCTTTATCTAATATACACATATCACTTAACCAGATTCAGTTTCGATCTAATCGTGATCAGATACCTAATCGCAATTAGATCGAAAAAGCATATAAAAGAGAAGGGTGCTACCGTTAAATTAGTAATATTATGGAAAATACAATTGCATGTATTTATGAATCGAACATAAATACGACCTGGATTGGCACTCCGAGCACCAACCCTAACAGAAATATGCTTCATGCAGGAAGAGACATGTCTTCACATTATAACCCAAGATGTTGAGTGGGTGGTAGATACTACAACATCCTACCATGTCACTTCTCACATGGATTTCTTCGCAACCTATAAAGCATAAGACTTTGGTTCAATGAAGATGGAAAATATCAGTTATTCCAAGATAGTATGAATAAGTGATATTCAGTTGCGGACAAATATCGGGTGTACATTACTCTTGAAGGATGTCATGCATGTTCCAGAACTTCGACTGAATGTACTCTCGAGAATAGACCTTGACAAATAGGGCTATGACAGTCACTTCATAAATTATTTATAGAGAATGATAAAAGGTGTCATGGTTGTCGCCCGAGGACATGTTTGCAGTACACTATACAAGACTCATGTGAAGATTTATGCAGATAGCTCAATGTAGCTTAAAAAGGCTTCTCAAAATCTGTGGAATCAAAGACTCGACCAGATGAGTGAGAGATGGTTGTCTACCCTGACTAAGAATGAGCTTACCATGGATGCTGAACTAGGTCCTTGCAACCATTATTTGTTTGGTAAGCAACATAGAGTCTCGTTTAATTTCTCTTTAAAGAGAAGATCAGAGTTGCTCAGTCTAATACACTCTGATGTTTGTGGTCCCATAAAGGTTGATTCACTAGGCAGTAACAAGTATTTTCCGATTTTCATTGATGATGATTCTCGGAAGGCTGGGTGTATTTCCTGAAGAAAAATGATCAGATCCTAGATCAGTTCAAGCTGTTCCACGCCATGGTAGAGCATAAAATAGGGAAGAAGTTGAAATACCTTCGCACAGACAACAGAGGGGATTACAGTTTTAGAGAGTTCAATGCCTACTGTAGGAGATATGACATTCGACATGAGAGAACTATTTTGCGCACCCCACGGCATAATGGCGTAGTTGAAAGAATGAACCACACCATTATAGAGAAAATCAAAGCATGATTAGTATGGCTAAGCTGCCAAAGCCATTATGAGGAGAAGCTGTTTGTACCTCCTGCTACCTGATCAACAGATCACCATATGTACCGTTGAATTTTGAGATTCCGGAGAAAGTGTGGTCTGATAAGAATCCCTCATACTCTCACCTTAGAACATTCAGTTGTCTAGCCGTTGCAAATGTATCCAATAAGCTCAGGCAGAAGCTAGAGCAAGGACAACTCCATGTATATTCCTAGGCTATGGAGATGAAGAATTTGGATACATACTATGGGATCCGAAGAAAAAGATGATCATCAGAAGCCAGGATATACAGTTTCTTAAAGACCAGACAATTGAAAACATTGAAAAATCAAATATGGTTTCAAATTTGTGTGCCGACATAAACCCAGACCTTGCACCGGCACAATTGACCACAGATATGGTGCACGATGAAATTTTAGAAGCGGGACTAGAAGAGGCAGATAAGGATGTTGAGCATGGGGAGACACAGTCCGCTCCATCAGAAGCTACAAAAGAGAGTGTTAAGCAAGGAGAGCCGCAATCCGTTCCACTATATGCTCAATATTATCCACAGATTTGGATGATGACAGACCTTTTGAAACAAGTGGACCTCAGATAAGAAGATCCGAGCGAGACATGATTCCATCAACTAGATATCCGGGATCCAAATACATTCTGCTTTTTGATGAGGGGGAGCCAGAAAGTTTCCCACAAGGTAAGAAGGCATTGAGGAAAAAAATAGGTGAAGAAACATGGCGGCGGACTGTGTTGTACAAAGACACAGCAGAAGAGTACTGTGAAGAGACACAATGAGTGTGATATGCAGAGATATAACATAAGTGTACTGTGCAGAGACACAGTGAAGTGTGATGTGCAGAGACACATCCAACATATCAGCGGAAATGTGGTTACACAGGAGAAGCTAGAGTTGTACAGAGACATAATTGGGATAGCTGTCAGATGACAATCGGTTTTGGATGCAGTTGGAGAGAGAGAATTGAAGAGTCCAACATGCATTAAATGCATCCACATGCATTATCAAAAATTTGCATTAAATACTTGAGTTAATTTGTAAAAACCACTAACCACCACATTAATTGCTCATTAATGTTTATTGACATTTGAGTCATTGACTTGGCTATAATTTGAGAGCTCAAATCATCCCCAACAAGAAGGTCAAAGTGAAAGAACTTAAAGATTGAAGTGTGAGGTTTTTTGTAACAAAGTTTGTAATATCTATAAATTTTATTCAAGTAGTAATAGAGAGTAAATTTTTCCTCATAACACTCTTCAATAATTAGAGAATCACAACAAATATACCATCAACAGCCAAAAATTTACCATCATAGAAAACATGAGGTTGAAGCTGCAGCACCATTGATAGATTTGGATTTTTAAGAGAGAGAACTTATGTGACTCCATCAATTAACGAAGGGGATCTAGTAATTTTAAAGAATAATTTTTATAATTTTATTATATATGAGCCTTATCATAATTTTAAAAAAAAATTAAAAAAAAAATTACAACCTGAATCATTATGTGCAAAATGACAGAGAATGCTGAATTATATGTCACTGCCATCCAAATTTTTCTCTATCCAAAAACTTAATCTCGGCTCTTGTATGTTAGCTTGGCACACATTTTTTTAATCATCCCTATTTATGATAGCTGAATAATCAGGGATGACAAAATGAATTAATTAATTGAATTTATATCGAATTCTTAATGAATTAGATTAAAAGATGATGGAATTCGATTCGTTTATTAAACGAATTTTGATATCAGGATCATATTCGATTAATTTACGATTCTTTTACTAAACGAATCGAATACAAATATTCATTTAGTCATGATATTATATAATAACATCAATTAACATATTTTATTTACATCAATTCTTCATAAATATATACCTAAGAAATATTTTTTTTCTATAATTATTGACAATAATTTATCAAATCTTAATTAAAAAAATAATAAATAATAAAACGAATCTTAAATAAATAAACGAATGAAATTTTCCAATAAGAAAATTTGGGTCGCGGCAAAATTATTTATTATAGGATTCAAATTTCAAGATATGAAACTTGCAAGTCTAATTTAGACCAATTAAGATATATGATTTAACGGCTTCTTGAATAAATTTGTTTAATTATGAGTTGACCGAGCTTCGGATTTGAGGGCTACAGGTTGCTAAGAAAATACAGTACATTGTTTAGCTATTTAATTTAATTTTTTTTTTGAAATCGTTGAAAATCTCACCGTTATTATCTTTTTCGGATTTAAGCGGAGCAGGTAAAACTCCTGACTGTCCTAAACTTTTTGTTACACATCAAAATTATACTTTAGTTAGTTACAATTAGTTAGAAAAGATTAATCAAGTTAGCTAATAATTAGTTACTCTTGTAAAGTCATCATTTGGCTATAAAAGTTGTATTAAGAAACCATTATCAAATAACAATCATTTTTCAAAAAAATAGCTCTCTAAAAGTTTTGGAATGTTTGGTTAGCTTGCACTCGAATTATTAACTAACAATTGGAGATTTGTGGATTTATCTCAAATAAAACCTAACAATTGATCATTTCATTGAGAGATTCTTCTATAATGGGAAATTCTAATGACTATACTAATTCTCAATTACCTATTTTGAAACAGAAAATACATCAAATGGGCGAGCTATTGGATGAAAATACCATTGCCGTGAAGGAAATGCTTAATAGGCTTCAATCTTTGGTTTCGATGTTCAAATCTGGTGAGGGTTTCCTTATCGGAAATTGTCCAACCACTATCCAAGATCAGAACTAATTTCAGTAAAAGAAAATCAGCATGACATGCCGATTCAAGTCCATGAAAGTACGCATAGAAGAAACCATGATAACAACTATCTTGGGGAATTGAACAATACAGCGGAGGATGAAATCATCGGACAGAAGAACACAACTACCATCACAAATGACGATAGAAGACTCTCAAAAGAGAAGTTCAACAGGCTACTATAGGCATTGCATTTTCGCATGTGAAACCCGATGATGAGTCTCATTTGG